>JAKTYA010000129.1:0-293359 GCA_030561745.1 Metschnikowia gelsemii
TGAAACAGGAAAGGTCCCTTTCTTAATAATATATCTGGATCGTCAGGGAATGCTTAGAATTTCTGAACTTTTTGATAATATAACTTGGAGATAATCTTTTCAAGGGAGTAATTAGTTACAGGCCAATCAACTAGGAATGAGATCGTTTGTTCAGTAAAGTAACCCTGTCTGGTATTTGTTCTAACAATTTATTAATCTTATTGAAATCCTGTCGAGAGACCTTACCCTTCATCTCATTCTTCAGGGTGAGTCCTCCTTCTTATATATTATTCATTTCGCCAAGCTTTTTCTCATCGATCTAGACTTCTCAGCTTCTTTCTAGACCCGGACTTGTCAACCTGCAAATGCAACCATCAAAAATGCAACCGCCTGGACTAGCGTCTTTTGCATCCATTATACATGTTGCCGTCTATGAGCACGTCTTGCAACCCGAACAACTCCGGACGCGTGATTATGTCACGTAGCTGTTCCTAGCTATCAGCTAGAGAGTCATCACGGGCCATACCGTTACATCAACAACTTCCTGAAGTGTAATGGCCATCACAGTCCGCTCTCACCGGGCAGATCCGGGTTCGATTCCCGGCGAGGGAGATTTAATTTTTTCATTTTTTAAAGTCATAATCATTTAAATTTAATTTTTTTTTAAATTGTATCTTCAAATTTGATTTCTGAACTCTTTGAATTTTTGGTGTGCCGATCAAATTGTGAGAGTGCGAGTTTCTGCCGTTTGAGATTTCGAGAAAAAACCCTTGAGAAAAGATTCTGGAAAAAGCGTGCTTGTGAAAAAACAGATTCATACCTTGTGGTGGCTTCTTGTGATATGCTTTGATTTGTTTTTGGAAGAATAAGACAAAATGAATTCAAGATTCTATCTAGACATGTGGCAGGTTTTGTTTTTTATTTTAATTTTGGAGGTTTTGGTCACTTTCTAGTGCTTTCTTGAGGTAACAATTGTTTGTTCGGGAACGAGGAAGAACTAAATTTCAGGAAATTCGATGAGCTTGTTAGGCCGAGGATGTGTTTATCAGCTATATAAACTAAAGGTTAGTTCCGGCTCAATATGACGGATTCCGATGTCGGCAAGCGCCCACTCCCCGGGTCTCTGTGGCTGGGCTGTTCGCAAGCGCCCTACCTTGTGGAATTTTACCTAGGAGCCACGAATTATCAGCTGAATGGACTGAAAAATACTTGCATTTACGCCACTTACTTGTTTCGTTGAACAATTGAAAGATAAACTAAGCGAAAGCGTACATTGTCTTTTCCTCGAAACAGGATAATGGCAAAGGAAAAGGGGTAAGTGGTAAGTTTTGAGTTGGGCTTTCGGATCAAACTACGGTCCGATGCACTCCCATCCCGAGATTGGAAAGTTTGGCTCAGAAATTCAACAACCACGAAACATGGGTCAGAATGCGATGTATAATTTCACGCCATTGAGCGCTCAAACCTTCAGAAAGTCCTTGCTCTCAGTTACTAAAACTAAGACTAAACGAAACTTTCTTCCCAGATCAATGCGGAACGGCAGCTCTTTTTTCAAAGAAAATCAAGTGAGTGTGGTGAGAATATGCTCGCGTCTATAGTTACTCGAATCAGAAGCGAGTAATGCATCTCTGGTTTCATCACCTTTCAAAGGTGGTGCGTTCTATGAAACACAAAGTCACGAGTCAGAAAAGTTCAGTTGAGATGAAGGAAGGCCGTGGAGATTTTTCTTATTCCCTCGGTTTTTAAGGCCGCATGGGGCTATGTTGATCGTCATAAAGCGACCCGGAAAATCTTCTCATTTTTTTCCCTTAGAGACTATTTGACAAGGGAAGCCTTTGCAATATGCAGTCGCACATCCTCGAATCTTGCATGCATTAGAACGCCTGATGCTGCGTCCCCCATCCACAGCCGCATATGGAAGAGAATTTGCTCAGCATTCCAATAGGATAAGCGGCCAGTTTCCTAAAAGAAGCTAGGCTTTCAAGCAAGAAATTTGAAGATTCAAGGAGCTTTTTATGTGCCTAAAGAGGGCCTCAAACGTTATTTTGATTTAACCCGATCAACATACAATATAAGCTCTCGCTATCGGGAACGCCTCTAAGCTGTGCAGGAGTTCAAAGCGATACGCAGTATCATGCATATGCCGTTAGCGCGTTCCGAGGAGATCACCGTTTTTGGGTTAATGGCATACATTATGACATGCATCCCGGTTTATCCATATCTCTACTTATGGCGTCGGACGTGTCATACGGACGATTCGAATCCCCTTTTCTTCTTGGTGCTTAAGGATCTGTTTACACTTTCCTCTCACTTCTTCTTCTCTTGCGGTTAAAGCAATTGACTTTCCTGGCGCAAGGTTTTGGAATCCTGATCAAATTATCTTGAGCACTACTCCCCATCACGTTATTTATGAGCTTTGGGCAGTTGATCAATCTTATCCTATCCTTGAGATTCGCTGTTATTCCCAAATCCTTCTCCATCACTTGAACCACTTCGTGACCAGACCTTTACCGTGACCAATCTCCCACATGTCTGCATTTCTATTGATTTCGGCCACTGCGCCTAAAAAACCTCACCACCAAAAGTCCAGAAACTCACATGGATCACACAGAAACCCCGGAAGATCCCCATCTACCACTACGCTGATCAGTACTGGCGCGTACAACACCAGGGCGTCTGTTAGATCCACAAATGCAAGCTCGTCCATAGCTGCATCTACAGTGAGTTCCGGAAGCCGCAAGGTATTTGATCCGGTCAAACTCCAGTATATCGAATACGACAGCACCTTATCACTATTTGAGAAGAAGCTTCTTCAATTTAATGATGCTGTGGTCTCTGCTAAGGTCAAGTCGTGTGGGGAAAATGCTTGCAAAATACTCAATGAGACCATGCGGGCCGAAGAAGATGGATCCGTGGCAGGACAACCAGTTCTTTCCATTGAAAATGTCGACCATTTGAGATTCAACTATTTCGAAAAGTTTGAGCCAAACCCAGAAAGGCTAAAAGCAAGAAAAATGGAGAAACTGCCGGCTTATCAGCACGTGATCGCCGCCGACATCAAGATGGACGAGATGTTTGAACAGGAACTCACCAATGCTCGAAAAGAATCGAGAAGTAGCGGGAATAACGGAGCAAGAAAAGAAAACCAACACAAGTCAAATCTAGCTTCCCTAGCTGAAGACGCCATTCAAGCAAAAGTGGCCGCCATGGAACGCCGTCTCGCATTTCCTACAATACATACGCCCGAGTACAGCTCGGGGATCAGAGACGCGTTCCACCTCCTGCTGTTTTGGGACGACGTGTACCACGATATCAAGGTAGAGTCGAGCGAAGAAAACTACTACGAGTGGCTTCCACCCCGACAAACTACCCAAAGGTTTTTCATAGAATTGATGGATTTTCTGCTCTACCGGATCCGGGCGGTCACGTGCGCGGTGTCGGAGGCAGAGGCCAGGCAATTAAATTCAGATGAGCGCCACGAGCTTGCACGAAACCACTTCTTTTATTTCCAGAATACTGATCTGGCGTTGATCGAGTCGCTCATGGCGTTTCTAAAATCGAATTTCTTAAGTCACATCAAGGCGTATGTCGTGAGTCCAGATTTCAACCGCGTGCGCCAGTTTATGGCAGTGGTAACTGGATGCATGTGCGATAATTTGAAGCTTCATTTTTATGGGCATACAAGGGCCGAGACGACCACGGGGCTTTTCCAGGATTTCGTGCAATGCATTTTCGACTCGCTTTTACTAAATAGCCCGCACCAGGAATCTCCATCTACACTGGGGGGCCCTGGTAGTGCGACGCCCAATTCGCTGGTGACTTCTGTTTTCGAGCAAACGCCAAGTGCCGCAAATGAAAGTTGTGTCCTGCCGTATCTGAGCCAGAGAAAGTCTACGATTCAAAGTGAGACGGAGGTGAAAAAACCTAAGAAGGGATTTTTGAGGCGGTTCCGGAAATGATGGTTTTTCCATCAAAAGTCTTGGAAGCTCAGATTTGGAATCTCAGGAAACACAGTTTAAAATTCTCAGTTTAGAAATCCCAGTTTTGGATGGTGCTTTGAAAAAACGTTTGGCATGTAACCTGAGAGTTTATTTGAAAGTTTATTTAAGAGTTTGTTTGAGAGTTTATTCGAGAGTTTATTCAAGAGTTTGTTTGGGAGTTTATTTGAGAGTTATGAGGTGCATCAACAACTGAAGTGCGGTGAACTGAATCGCCGTTCAAGCATGAGAATTTCTGAAACACGGGATGTAGAGGTTTTAGCCTTTTTCCTGTCGTGAATACTTCAAAGTTTATTTGGCACGGAAGTGCATGCAAATGTGGAAATCGAAAACCCCCATCATTAGCGAAAATGACAAGATCAAAGCACCTGTTCCTTTGGGATAAAAACCTACTTCTCCTCGCCAGGTGTCTTTTTGTTCCTTGCTCCTAGAAAATGCCTCAGAAATGTACTCGAGATTTTTTTCTCTTTGTTCTGTGGTGGCATTGTGCAATGTGCATTGGGTATAATTCCATGAATCGTATTAGGTAATTTCGGTATCTCGCAGATACCCAAAAAACTCTAACCACCAACGACTCAGAGCCTAACAGAATGTGCCAGAAAATGACACATCAAGATACCTGAAACACAACTTTCGAAATACTGAAAGAAAAGTTGAGCCAAAGAGAGTAAAGTAAAGTTTTTGAGTTCCGATGCCATTTTCCCTATTGAGTGACGTAAGCGTGCCAAGAACCGAAGGAGAAATGTATCATGAAAATATGAAGATATGGCTGCCCCAAGTCAGTTTGGGATGCTTCATTTTATTTTACTTTTTTAGATTTCAAACTCATTTCTCCTTCAAGAAACTGGCTGCTTGATGATATCTACAAAGATACTGGTTGTCGTGTACCCCAAGTATTAGACTTCCTAGGAATTTTCTGTGTGTTTCACCGATGTTGCATAAGCGGGTTTGTACATAGTCTATTCTCGTAATGTGTATGATCGTCTCATGCGCAATGTCTGTTGTCAGGTGCAGAGCCGTTACTGTACTGTCCTTCATTTTCTGCCACCGATGATATGTTCTGTGCAAGCACATCCCTCTCGCTTCTTCGTAGATACAGGAACATCGGTTAGACATCACTCAAATATATCTTCACTGAGGAAAATGAAGCATGTTTCGCTTCGACCCAAAGTCTTTTTAGTTTGTGATGTATAAAAGTAAGGAATACCCCAAACTTTAAGTAATTCCTGAGCTTGATCCCGAGGCTTTTCGTTGGCAGATTGCATATAACTCGCACTACCGGGATTTTTTCCTGTGAATATGCCACTCTATATGCACACAGATCAACTTGATTCGGAGCCGCTTCTATTTTTGTTCTGCAACACGAAGATATTTAAGCACTACTTTCCTTACAGGGCGTGTAGCCAAACACTCATTTTTCATCTATAGGCAGCGTTCCTACCAGGAGGATCTTTTGAAGCAATCCTTTTGTTCAAGTTTTGCTCTTCTAAAAGAGGTGCACACGCCAAATGCTCCCGCCCGCCTCCGATGATCCCGTGATCATGAACGAACATGCTTACTATGCACGTGGCTTCGAAGATACTCCTTCAGGAACTGAAAAAGACTGGGTCCTTATTCTTGCCGTGGTCGCCGCGCTAGTGTCGGTCTCAAAAGCCGTGTACTCGTCTTTTCAGAAGTACCAGAATCGCCTTGTGGGGTTACCTGAACACATCGTCTGAACCGCGCCTTTCACTCTTTTCCATCGTTTCAGAACACTTTCCGTGTGCCTTTTTTCGCCGGCGCTTTATGAGCGCTGAGACTAATTCGTTTCTTGCATTTTCATTTCGCTCTTATTTTGGGTTCTCGCAAGCCGTGGTTTTCATGTTGAATCTCCATGCTACGGTCTGACTAACCGCTCTGGGACAACCCACATACATTCATCGGCACTTATTTGTAACATTAATCATATACCAGATATATTAGACAACTCGTGCCCCAGTTTTTACCAGTTTCTATCTCATTCTAGCTCTGTACCACCTCCTTATACCTCAATCTAACCCTCTTCTCAAGAATGCCTGATTTACTCATCTATCACGTATCGAAGGTTTTCTCCGCGAGCTCCAAGTCCCACACGTTCCAGTCGTACCAGATGATCGGCGGGAATATTGTACATAGATGCCAAAGACAATGGGCATCGATCAACAGGAACCATGGCTCGAAATCAACCATTTCTAGAAGCACGGCAACGAGAAGGTACCCGTTCAAAGCCACGGGAATAAGCGGAATGTACTTTGAGCGCGAGAGTCCCACATAGTTGAGTTTGGCCAAGAGTCTCGTTTCGTGCGGTAATAGTGAAATCGAGTTACTATATATCGGGGCCTTTTCTCGATATTTTTGGTCCACATTTAAAGAATGCATGATCCAGAGCACTACTGCAGAAAGCCCAAACGCCACATTGAAGCGCATGTTGTAGGTGTAATCCCAGTCGGAATAAAGTTTGATACAATGGCCTAGAAGTATGAGACAAAGCACGGCCTGAAAGATCTTCCGAAGCGATGTTTTATCTTTTCGATAGAGCCCATAGTAACGAACCATGATTGCATTGAAGTTGGCCACTGACATCGTGCTTGCTCCCAAATAATCTAGGGTTTCAGTCAACGGAATGTCGCGGATATGAAACAAGGAGCTGAACGACCATCCTGCCATTGAAACCACTAGAAGGACAATATATTGGTAGAGCATGGTTTCCTTTTCTGGAAATGTCGTTTTGCTGGCTTTGTGATGGCGGGATATTTTCACAAGGTTCACGAAATTCACATATAGATTGGCCATGGAAAACACCGTGGAAAAAAACTCCGTCACCCCGAGTACCCTGTGAAAAGGCCATTTCCCATAAAACTGCACGGTATGAAACCCGGCGGCCTTGCGTGCTTCTGTCACATGAAGCCGGCACTTATAGTTACAGTCCAGGCGACAATCCCAGCCAAAGAAAAACGCTGAAACTGGATTAACAGAGTACTCGGCGTATTTAGAAGACGGAGTGCTGGCCAAACATGTCACTGCCTCGCAATCACTCAAACATTGCCCGAATTCCGGAAGCCGATCGCCAAACGAAGCAGCCGCTAGAGGAATTGCAAGAAAGACCACATACGGGAGTTTCATGGTTTCCGAGGTCCTGCTGAATTTATGTTTGCTTGATAGAAATGCCCGGAAAGGTATTAAACGTGGATTTCAGGAACGTCACTTTGGCAATCGAGGCACGTGAGTGTGGTCACGTGACATGCACTGAATCGTATGTTCAACAATGCTCGTGGTTCATGTGGGTTTTAGGGCGGCGTTCCACAGTGTCAATACGAACGTAGAGGGAAACTATCGATAACCATTCTAAGCCAAGTTTGAAATACTTGAGTTCAAGAAATTCGAAATGTTTTGAAACCACGTGGAAGGAGTCCATTTCAAGAAATCTGTGTCAATTCCTGTTGGTCTGTATCAGTTTTGTCGCTCTCCTAGTTGATGAATTTTATAAAGTGAAAAAGTCGTATATTTTCCACTCCTCAGCTCTTTCATTTTTTTCATCTTCCTCCCAAATTCAGCCCACAATTCTTCATTTCCCGTGTTTGTGGTATGGCAAAACACAATCCAATGTAGTTACCTAAACTTGATGAAAGTGCTGATATTAAGCTTTTAGAAACGAATTGGCTTGACACTAGGTCATGACAGCCAATGATCTTTAAAGTGACATCACCGAATGAGTGAAGCAAATGAGGCAAAAAAATCACGCCGCGGCGATCGACTGGAGTGTGCGTGCCGCACCGTAAACTAACGTACGTACGTATACATGTATGTAGGACGCGTGTTCAGAGCTTTTGTTCTGCACACAATTACCCCGTGGCGTGCACATAGACCGCAAGGCTTACATTTCTAGCGATCTGATTTGGTGCCAAGAGCTAACCGACGCTGACAGGCCGGTTCTGCAAAAGAAGTGCCAGCCATTGGCGAATTTCCACACATGCTTCGGGCGAGGAACCGAAGGATTTTTTTAAACACGCCTGGCGCGAAACTTGAAATTATGAGGGGAATGTAGAATCCCTTTCTTTTTTTCAAGATAAGGGAGCATTGCTTATCTGATAGTCGGGGTAAAGTCAAATCGGAGCAAGCAATCGAAAAATATGTCATTCCCTTAAAAAAAGAAACGGACATCTGTACCTGGTTTCGCGGGCCACTCAGAATTGTTCGGACCAGATATATTTTTTCTCACTGGGAGTTGAAGCTTGTGCATGCAGTACTGTATGTAAAGAGTGTGATCTGTAATATGCAGACGCTTTCGGTACGTGAAAAAAAGTAACGAAAACCAACAGAGGGAATAAAATTAACATGAAAGGAACCAAGATTAGCATGGTGCCCTATGGCGATGAATCAGACGTCAATTTCCGGAAAACCTTCCTAAACTGACTCTTCTCATGTAATTGAGGCCCGCGAAAAATTCTCATTGTAGTGTTGTTGGCACGCTAAAAATTCAATTGATCTGCCTTTTCGTTTTTAATGTGCCAATGTTCCTTTGTATATATTTCTTCATTTCTGGCTTAGAAGTGCTCCTAACTAAGGCAGCTCCACTTATTCTATGTACCGGAAGTCCGCACCTCACGGGAAATCTCGAGAGGCAAAAAGGAGGTCCACGAAGTAAGTGTGCTTTGGTTTGAATGACATGCGAAACGCTTTTCTCAAAAAGCGAAATCCTCATTATTTAGCTTAGGCAGAGGGCCTTCGATTCTGCTCTCATAGATTTCCGTATAGTAAGTGAATCTGCGTTTGATGAGTTCTGCCGGGAAGGACAAAAATGCCCTCATGCTTATATGCATACTCACTCACCCGCATGTCCTGCGGCTTCGTTGAATTTCCTCTTTTTCTCATTTTTTTTTATTTTTTTTTGCCCTGCAAAATTTCAGTACTTATATCTCCCGAGGATTCTCCAACTTGAGCAGATTCCTTTTATTTCCCAGACCCAAATCCATATTTCAATTCCACCTCTCTGTTTCATATATTGCTTCAATTTTTGTGATAGCTGGTATTTCTCATAATTGACCCCAAAGCTCATTTCCAAGTTCTTTTCACACCCTTTCCATTCAAGGCTTCCCTCAATTCCCATCTGGTGTTTAATAGAGCTCCACTTCACCTTTTGCCATCACTTCATCTCATTGTTTTTGCGCCAGGCAATTGCATTTCGTCGTATTCTCACTCCTTACCTCGATCAATCCTCTTAGCGTGTATCTCGTCTAATTTACTTTCCTTTATTGTACTCTATTACTTCCTTCCAAACACAGCTGGAACCTCCCCATACCCCCATACTTGCATTGCCAATGAATACACGTAAGTCTACTCGTCGTTCTATCGAAGTTGGAAAACTCGACCATTCCCAAACTCAGCTCACTAACCTGGCAGGGAATGATACCAAAAGAAGGAAAATCCGTGCTGAAAACAATCCCCAACCTTCCACATTATGTGCTACCGAGAAGAGCTTCCCTCCAGATGATAAGATCGACCCGGTGGAAAAGCTCTTGAGCTTTTCGCATGTCAACACAGACATTTTGCTGCTTATGAACGACACAGAACACGCGGGCTCGGCGGCTAATTCGAGTTATACTGCCAGCAATAGCCATGCTTCCGCATACCCGAACATCTCCTGCAATTTCAACAAGGCGATCCACGATAACATGAGACTATACTACTCGAAGTTCCGCAAATCTCACATGGAAATCCATAACGACCACTCGTCCTTTTCCGTGCTCAATCAGCCGCCTCAAACTCAGGTTTCAGTTGCAGACGTGCCTGCTCAAAGTAAGAACCAAGTGCCCTTTTTCAGAAACGTGAATTTCAATCCCACGCCTTCATTCGGGCAACATATCGATGACTATATTCACTACGACGATGAAGAGCCGCTCACTACGGACTCGGAGCACGAGGAAATCGCTGCACCCAAAGGAATTACCGAAACTCCGATTCCCTCGTTATCAGGTAAAATGTCGTTCCACTATCGTCAAAACGATAAGCTCAATTTATCGTTGAGCGATGAAAAGCCGAGCGATGAAGAGCCGCCAAACGACGTTTTCAAGTTTTTAAATAAAAGATCTGTGCTTTCTGGTAAGGCCAGTGAGATGATCGGGACGTCGAATTTTCTCGTAAGCGACTTTTTCTTCTGAACAGAGAATTTCACCTGCCACGGGCCGTTTTTACTTCTTCGCTACTATGTATTTTTTTAGATTTAATCAAGACGAAAATGAAGACAATTTTTTTGTAAAAAAGTTAACCAATCACATCCATTAACCAATCACATCCATCGATACCTTGAGCTAGTCCAATTATCAGTTACTCCAAGGAATAATTTTGTACTGTGGAAATGAAGTCAGAGGGTGTGTAGGCAGATGTGAGTTATCTCTATCTGCAGTACACAGGTGCATATACCGTACCCCGGATCTCGCTGGCACCCTCCCAGTCCACCTCAGCTCCGTACCCCGGATCTCACTCCCCTGTTTGCCTCATGTTTCTTGAGCCAAGTGTTAGAATCAAAAGCTTCTGAGATCCATGTCTGTCGCCTCCCTTTTGTATGCGTACCTTATTGGCGGCGTGACGTTTATCCCATTGGTGTTGTTTGTGTTTGTGTACTTGCACCCAAAAAAAGCACCCGAATCCGTCGACGAACCTTTGAAAGCTGGCGAGATCGAAGAATACGCTCAAACCGGGCTCAATTGCTTCAAACAGGGATGGATATTCGTCACTCATGAGGACTTGGAGTCCCAGGACGAGATCTCTGCAAAGACAGAAAGTGTATCTGAGTCTCAGGACGTGAAATCCGCGTATTCGTCGCTTTATAAATTGGTGACCAATACTAGCAAAACACCCATGCCTGGCGCCCAAACTGTGGAAGCTTCCTCGGCGGCCAATTCCGATACTTCCTTGACAGGGAACCCCCTTTATATATCTCCTAACACGGCCGGTCCCACGGCAGTTTCCCCGCCACCAAAAACATCTGCCGCCACGAAAAAACACCGGTACTATGCCGTGTTGAAACACGGCAATCTCTTCTTATACAAAAACGAAAAATTGCAGGACGTCAAGCACGTCATTGTGCTCTCGAACCACGTGATTTCTCTCTGGCCCCGCTCGCTCTCGGAGGCGTCCTTATATACGAAATACTCCTCGATTGCTATCTTAAAAAACGACTGGTCACGTACCCGGCGGCTTTCGGAGAACTTCTCTGGATCTGGCTGGGGCCCTGATAAGAAAATCTCGATCCACGATGTATTACGCGCAGACTCCAACTTGCCCGCTCCTCCAGGCACAATTTTTGTGTACACAGACTTGAATATCGATAAGGAAGATTGGTACTTTGCGCTTATCCGAGCCACAAAGACAGACGCGCCGTGTCCGTCGGGATTGAACCCGGCAGTTTATGCCAAAACTATGCACCTCGAGACGAAAAGCATGATTTCCCTAATCCAAAATCTCTACGGATCCGAGGGCCAGCTTCAGTCGAAATGGTTCAACGCCTTAATTGGGCGAATCTTTCTTTCTCTCCAAAAGACCGATTTCATGAAAAATTACTTGACGTCAAAGATCGAGCGCAAGTTGAACAAAATGAAAACCCCGGGATTCTTGGATAAGTTTCAAATCACCAAGGTCGACGCCGGAAATGCTGCACCCACAGTGACGTTTCCTGTGCTCAAAGAAATCAACCCAGAAGGCGACCTTCTTGTGTCTTTCAACTTGCACTACGCGGGCGAGATGTCGATCCAGTTGGCCACAAAGGTTAACATCAACCTCGGCTCCCGGTTCAAAACTCGCGAGGTCGACGTCTTGTTGTCGGTGACCCTCGAAAAGATCGCCGGTCCCATGCTTGTCCGGATTAAGGCACCTCCTTCGTCAAGAATCTGGTACACATACGAACGCGAGCCCGATGTGCACATCAAAATCGAGCCGATAATCAGCTCGCGTCAGATGTCGTATAATATCATCACCAACACCATTGAAAAGAAATTCAAGGAGGCCATTAAAGAATCCCTCGTGCTCCCACATTGGGATGACCTTGTATTTTGTCACACCCCCGATGAGTTATACCGTGGAGGCATATGGGAAAAAGACGCCAAGGCCGAAGAATCTGACCAGAAGCCCCGTTTTTCCGACTTGCAAGATACTAACAGTGACACGTTATCTGTGGAAACGGGCCTGGATGTCACTGTGGACAGCGAAGAACTCAAACAAGAAGTCACAAGCATTACTGAAGCCGCACCAGCGAAGAGTCAGAAAGCCAAGGTCACAAAAACGATAAGCGACATATCCAAACGCCTTCGCAAGCCGAAATCCACACATACGCTTAGCGTAGACGAAACAAACTGTCTCTCAGATGGCTCCGTGATCGAGTCTTCTAAACGGCTGCCGGTCTCTGTTACCTCCGCAGAAGCCTTATCCCCTGCTCCACCCAAAAGCGACTCCTCCCATAATGTCAGCACCCTTCGCAAACTTGGCGAGTGGTATTCTAAAAGCGACAAGACGTCTTCGGCTAAAAGCACCGCCGCGCTGGCTTCCACATCAGGAGCCACATACCATCCGCCAGAAATGATATCCAACAGAAGGTCTCGGAAACAATCCTCGGCGACAATGAACTCCGATGTGGAAAAGGCCACGGATGGCCTGCTGTACGATTTCGGCCAAGAAGTTCATGAAGGAGTTAACATAGGCCGATCCATTCATTTGACGACCTCGCCAAATGTAAAACTGGTCCCGCCCAAATTGCCCCCAAGAGATTCCAAACCAGCTGCGACTGCAGTATCTGACCCCATTGCTGATGTAAGGTTGGATACTGAAGATGACTCTTTAGGAGAGCTTTATTTTCGTGGATTGATGTCGCCAATATCACCCGAAGAAGACTCTGTTCTGGCCGAGAGATTGAGTTTAGGGGACCAGTTTGTGGAGGAGTCCACTGTGCTCAAAAGTAGCACGATTGTGGGTAGAAAGCCTCCTCCCGGGATGATCGATGAGAAAGAGTCTATTCATACGTCGTCTACGGCCCCGGTATAGAGTTGATGTATTGGTGATGATTTTTTCTAGCGAAGTCATTTCGCACATACTATCCTAAATGTACGCCGACCAGCCACCATACATTTGACAAAGGTTCTGCTCGGAAGACGCTTGCTGTATCAAGTAGTCGACCTGTCCGTGTACATTCATAGGCAAACCTTCTTTATCTAGAAGCCCACGGATCTTTCGTCGCGCCTTTTTGAGATGCTCATGAGGTCTTTCCAGAGTTTTCCAGTCCAACAAGGGGTCGTAGATCAAGGTTTCCAAAATATTCATCAAAGAAGCCTCGTTGTCACGAACCAAGGCGCCGGTTACTTCGCAGGTTACCCTGAACGTGCCCTCAATTCCTGTAATCCCCATTGCATCAACCAAGTTCTGTGTTAAACGGAAAGGCACCAATTCTGGGGTTGGCAAGGTCAATCCCTTTTCGAAGAGACAGTCGAAGTCAATGTGCAAGGCTGCTCCGCTTTTCTTAACAAAGAGAATATTCTCGCAGTGCCGGTCTCCTAACCCAATAATGTATCCGACAATGGACATTACAGCGAAAGTCCTGGTGAAGCAGTTCCTGGCCGAGAACCACACCGCTGGATCGGCAAACTGGTCCATAAACCACTGATGGAGCACTGGTTTAATTTCTTTACATAGGGTGTGAAACATTTTCACCAAGTCATCATCGACTCCTGGTTCAGACATGTTTCGGGCTTTGGCAACCCTCTGCGCCTCACTAATTTTTCGGAAAATCCGTTTCTCATCAAGATAATAACCTGCCTTTTTCTGTTGCACGCTGATCACTGATTTCATTGTCGATACGTTCTGCACGAATTCAATTACTCCCATATCTTCTGCAAGGGGAATCACAGAGTAGTTTTCGATGACGAGGCTCCTCTTTCTGGCATCTGCGCTTGAAGTCAACAACCGATTCATCATATTAGTGAATTCGAAAACCTTAGCATCCTTCCTGGTGTCATCTTTCTTGACCATAAGCCTATACGGCAAATTGTTGGATCCTCGTATGGTAATTTGCTTTGGTTTTTGAAGCGATTGGAAGACGTGCACTTCCTCGTCAAATCCATCGAATGTGATCGACGCAGATTTGGGAAATGCATTCCACGTGCTCCTGCTTCCTGCTGACCAAGACGAATTTGAAGCAGGGATCCGTATTTCAAGGTTAGACTTCACCGGAATTACCAACGAAGTATATCGCCTCTTTGTATCTTGAACATTGAAGTCTTCAGACAACAGCCATCTTTTCTTGGAGAGCTCGATCCCCGAAGGAATTTTGAACTTTGCAAGATCTTCAAGAATTTCAAATAATTCCAGGGCGTTGCGGATGTTCTCGCTTAAATGACGGTCACTTCTGAGGGAGCTCAATATATCTCTCACTCTTTTTCTCCTGACGTCATCCTTTGATTTGACATGCGACAAGATATACCAAAGACTATGTTTTGGATATGTAGATACAAGGGTTCCAACGATTTGCATCATGATCATTGCACTTGGCTCATGGGTATGCGTCAATCTCGAAAGGATCTGCGTGATGGAAGTAAACCAAACATACACCGGAATAACATCTTTTTGATCGATGAGATCTTGCACAATTGTTTTCAAGTTTTTGGGAGCCTCTTTATGTTTTCCTTGTCTTTGAGCAAAATCAAGCCAAACTGTGATCAATTTGGGAAGAGCCTCGAAAATGTATGTCGTTCCAAGTTTCAACGCGTGGAGATAAAACCTTATAATCTGCTTCTCGTAGTTGCCACTGCGGTCATTCTGTGATTCCAGGATTTTGCTGTAGTATTTCCCGAGATCAAAAAATGGTTTCTCCCATTTGCCATCGAGCCTAAATGCCTTGGTATATTCTTCAATAATGGTCGTGGATGAAGAATGACTCGATTCATCAAGCCACAAGGCGTATTGGAGCTGTCTCCGCGCTTTCATTTTGGAATCTCCAAGCTCAAGACTCTCTGAGAGTGTTTTGATTGCCTCTGTTTGCTTTCCCTGTTCCCACAAAAGATGCGCGTATTCCACAGAAGCCTCTTGATCATTAAGAGCCATTGCTTTTACGATTGACTTAGTGGCGATATCGAGCCTCTTATGACGTCGAGCGATACTTGAAGATGCCAAATAAACAGTTGAGATTTGATCGTCTCTCTCTGTGATTTTGAAACAGAGATTGTGCATCGAGAGAATTTTCCATTGTGTGCTGAATTCAAGATCGGTATTTCTCATTCGCTCCCGTAACGTCAGCATCAACTCATCTTGCAGGATTATGGCATCATTCATGCCTGAGGACACAATAAGGGAGGAATCGAACATGATATGCAATTGTCTCATTAGTTTCGTATTTCTTGAGAATGATGATGACATCGACAGGGATAAAGATTGTCCGATAATCGAGTAGATATTTTCAATCGTTCTTTTGAACTTGTTTGGATCCTGTTTCACGAGCGACATCAAACTATCGGCATATTCGAAAGTCACAATATCCTCAACGTCCTGAGGTCTTCCAATTGTAGCAGCCGCATTGTGCCATCGGACAATCTCCTTGATCTCCCCTGACTCGAGCGCCGCCTGTAACCCAACCATCACCCATGCCATTGGAAGACGGCTAATTGATTCTTGCCCTATTTGCGAATCAAGCGACGAAAGAACTTTTTCGTATAGTGCATGGTTCGCGTAAGATTTAAGCAACCTTGTATTGCAGTCAATCCGCACATCCTCGCTTCCGATATTGCTGAGAACCTGAAACGACTCTTGAGCGATAGACCAATTTTCATTATATTGGAAGGCATCGAGCTTCTCTGCTAAATTTTTTGAGGAGAACTTTCTCAAAACACCATTCAATGAGTCATAATCTTCAATATTTGAATAGACAGACTGAAGTGTATTAGCAATGTTAAGTTTCTCCAAAGTATCATGCGTTTCTCCCTTATCGTTTCGATAGCATTTCTCGAGATACAAAATGGTTCGTTCGTACGAGTCGCATTGAGATGAGGTAAAGGCAATGATTTCGGTAGGAATGGCTTCAAGAAACTTCAAAACCAGCGCACGACAGCTCTTCAACATCATAAGATCCGCCTTTGGAATAGCAACATCACTCATTTGCTGAGTTGCAACTGAAACCCATTCGTTGAAATAGTCTAAAACCTCAAAAATACTTTGATAACATAACTTTAGATTCTCTGTCCTCTCGGACCCCGCATTCAAGCTCGCATCCGTGTTTAAAACGAACAAAAACTCGCTGAGTATGTCTTCACGAACTTGGTCATTACCTGACACTATGTGAGACAATACGACATACTTCAACAAATACTGCGATATCGATATCTCTTCGTCCCTGATTAACATCGAGCACGTTTGAAAGATTATACTTTTAATCGAGTTTGTGTTCGTTTTTCCTCTCTGTGTCAAGGTACTGGCGACTGGTCTTCGAAAAAGGTTTGTGGTTACGTCAATCAACCATTTCTCGAACTTCATGCCCAAGCGAAAATGCGGAAATTCCATTGGTTCGTATCTGGGCGGCGAAGCAAAGTACCGAGATGACAATAATGGAGTAAGTGTGGACTTATCAATTTCAGAAAATCGATTCCAGATCTCACTGCGGAACGGTTGACTTTCTCCGTCCAATATTGACGGGTCCAAACCTAAAACCCTCAAGAAACTTTGCATGGAATAAACCGAAAAAAGCTGCCGCATTGCATCATGAGAAGCCCAGAAGTTTTTGATCACCTTACTTTGAATGAAGTCAACCAAAAACGTCGCATTCTCACGGTAGTCTTGGAAATCATGAAGAATGATGATTTGAGATTTGATCGTTTTGAAGTTGAATTTGCTTGCATCAAAAGCCCCAAAACTAGCCAAAACTGCGGCGCATTTCGAGGAAAGTGATGCATCGGTGTTCTTGAACTGAACAGAGAGATCCAAGACAGTCCTCACCATTTGAGAGATCTCGTCTTCACTTGAACTTTCCCTCAAACTATCAACCTGCCATCTTTGCTGCTGAACTTTCGATAAGTTGATGAGGTCATCTAAGGCTTGGTGCACAACGATCCTGTTGTTTGTCTGTAACCTTCTAGTTAACTCCGGGAAAGGTCTTACTGTATTTTTGAGTTTCAGCATTGCACTCGAAGATGCATCAAGGACGAAAAACTTGTCCATGTCTTTGGCAAACGAATAAGAATAATAGTAGGGCCCGTACATGTTGTATCTTTCTGTGATTTCTCGGTAAAGTCGTTTGAGTATTTCGGCTGCTATGATTTTTGAGCGAATGCTGAAACTATCGAATTTTTGAAGTATCATCGATATGGAAATGTCAAACAATGAAACAAGTTTCGGAGAGTCTAGCTTCTGGACAAGAACATTCCAGCACTGGAGAGCATGAACTTCTAGAGCCGGAACATCCATTATAGCCTGAAGACATGTAGATATTTGACCCAAGGCCCATGTTGCAGCTTCAGTGTTCCTGATGATGAGAAACTCAATGGCCTTGATAGAGCTGACCTTTTCCAAGTACGGCTTGATACCATTCATCTGATGCACTATTTCGGAGAACTTTTGTGCAAGCTCAAGTACATGTTCTTGTAGCATATAGCTAATGTAGTCAAACTGGCTTTCATCAGGCGGCGGGCCAGATGACTCGTTTTCTGACCTCTTTAGCCAACCGATTTTTCCAATGAAGACTATCGCACGGACTATTCTTTTTTCATTTTCTAAGGCACCATCTTCGTTGACTTGTATCTGGAGCAAAATAAACCAAAGAACTGCGCCTACATTCGGTACTAGCTCAGACATCGTCACTGATCTGTAGCTAGGACTTGCGTTGCTCAAAACACCGACGATATACTTTGCATCATTGTGGTCATCTTTGCAAAGATAAGTGGCGATAATACGAGGTAACATTTTTGTAACAAGTTTGACCTTCTCCATGTTGGAAGCATCTGCAATTTCCTGGATGAAGTCATGTTTGTAGTACTCCAAAAGCCGAGGGGTTGTGTATTCACGAGTGTTGCTTAAGAAATACTTCTTGGAAATGCCCAATAGCTCCGTGAGTCTACCAAACAAGCGAGGATTTCCAATGATTATCTCGGCAATACTGGGAAGATAAGACGATAGAAGCTTGTATGGGGTCATGGACTTCGCAGAAGCAACATACAAGATGCTGGTATAGGCGAGATTAAGATGTTGAGCATTTGGCTCGCCCAATGATTTGATCAATCTTATGAAGACGACACAAAGCCACTCACCATCACTGATAATAGCAAGTTCCGCGAGGGCTAACATTGTGGATTCTGCCATATGCGTGTTTCCATTTGAAGAACTGTACTGTATATTAGAAACAATCCCATATATGGTTTTGAATAAGGCTTCCAGGCTTTGGTCAACTTCGCGAATCAAGAAAAGTGGTAAAACCCTAGCTGCCAAGATTCTCACATCTCTGTTGTGATGCTTTGTGAGACATCGAAGAACAAATTGGATGCATGGATTAGTTGGCTTGCAATCACGATCTGGAAGTCTGTATGTGGCCAATAAATTGAATAGAGCGAGAAGAAGATTTGTAGCCAACAAGTTATCATCAAATAAGCGCCCACCGTTGGATTTGAGTAAAAAGTCGCAAAATATCACCGAGTATAGCACCATGGCCTCATTCACCTCAGATAGCTGCTTTCGTTTGACGGAAATCGACTCGTATATATTCTTGTTAGATAACTTAGTGCAGTGAATGCAACGTTCTGAAGAGAAATCAAAGTCGCCAGCGATGAGGCAGGGCACATTATTTAGAACCGAAAGTAACGAGTACAAGGCTGTCCTGTCTTGGAAATTAGGAACTTGTTGGCGACTCTCTTTAGTCTTGATGAGGGAAATGACATAATTGAGCCAAGATTTGATGGTAGCCTGCTCTGAAGAGCCAGCGCCTTTTTGTGAAAGATACTCCGCGTATGTTTGCGAGCCATTCACGATCAACTGAAGACGTGCCAGTAATCCCAGAGGACTCAGGTGTAAGATATCTTGCCGCAACTGGTCGAGCTCTTCATCAATGAATACGTTTGGTGCAATAGAAATCCTTGCGGACGACGAGTTTGCTGGGATGGGGCCCTGGAGCTTAAGCAAGAGTATACATTTTGTGATAACTTGGGGGAAACTCTTATCGCTGGCTAAGATGCTGGTGGTGTCAAACAGGGAAAACGGAAAAGAATTGAAGAAGCTAGAAAGCATATTCCTCGCCCGGCAAAAGATATATAGCTTCATCAACGAAGCACACGTGACCCTGTTGTACCGAATATGCGTGTGCGCTGATGCGTCTTGCTGCTGCGTGATACCGCTAAAATGCAGATGGATCCACCGGAGCGCCAATTCGACCAGGGTCCATTTCACGGTTTTGTTCAAGAGAATATTGGAGGTCATATTGAGAAGAAGAACCGATTTTGCCGTGTCCAAAATACTCGTGGTCGTGCACAAACCCAGCGTATCGTTCGAAGACACACTGGCCGCCGAGATCGCAAAAGCCAATCTTTTGGCATACGACTCAAACCGATGCTGGTAATTTGCCGTGTGTAGTATCAATTTAGAAGAGATCTCGTAGTCATTGAGAACGGTAAAAAGATGCACCGTTGCCGAAAGGAGAGGTCCGAAAGCGAGCGAATAATGGTCGAGGGATCCTTGGGACAGCACAAAGCGGTACAATTGATCGACATTGGACTCGAGTGCCAGAAGCAACTTGGCGCGGAGAAGTTTCTTGTGTTTGAGGCCATAAAGATGCACAGTGACAATATTTATAAGTTCAATCAAAAACAGCTTGATGCAGTTGGTGAGATCGAGGATCTCGGGAAATTTCGAAAGCCACAGAACCGCAAAATCAACCGCCCATTCGTAGAATAATACAGGGGTGGCGGGGCTAGTGAATGAGGCAGGAGCCTCCAGACATATCAGCGAAATCTCAACAGGCAGAATTTCAATATTAAGCAAAGACTTCCGCTTCGATAGCACGAGCTCTATGGCAGCGAAGATCCTCGAGACAAACGTCAGGTTCTCGGGATCAAACCCTGTTTGCAACCCTGCAAGCTTGGCGCTGGCAAACCGGAATAAGAAAAGCACCAACTTCTTAAAGTCGGTCAGGTCGTCGTGAGCGGCATCATACTCCACGTTCTTGTGCACATCTAGAAGAAACTGGTCGAGTTCCAGCGACGAGATTCGGGCGTATGGGGTTGCCATTTCATTACGCGTCAGGGTAACTTTTGCAAAGATCAAGATTGATGTTAGAAGACGCGAAGGTTAAGGGCGCGTGAGCGGTAGAGACAAGGTATAGTGTAGGTCGCGGTGAAGGCTGCAACGCGGACAGTGACGATGCATTTCATTTATTTGACATATTTCGAGCATATCTCAGTTTGTGATGTTTTTTTCTAGATATTGTAATTCAAGTGTTTTTCAAGTGTTTTAAACGTAATTCAGGTGTTTCGAATGTAGTTCAGGTGTTTCGAATGTAGTTCAGGTGTTTCATCCGTTGTGCGATTCTCCAGGACCTACTAAGACGATTCGAAATCATCCTTTGTTAGAAGTTAAAAAGCACGTCCTTGACGAAGCACTCTTTGAGAGGTGATACAGATCGTATGGCTGGCATGACTCACCTATGTTAGCCGGAAAACGTTGCAAGTACTCTTGCTGAGGCCTTTGCTAAACCGGGATTTAACTATATGCGACTGAAGGGGACTTCGAAAGATTAAGAGACTGAACCTCAGGAGAGTCTAATAATGTCAGGTTTATGACGAAGGATTGTTGTCGTTTTGCTCTTATATTGTTTTCGGATTGTTCCTCGGTAAGCCCGATGATAATCTATCCGTAAGGGTGGTGGTAGGCATGGCATTATCTCTGGTCATATACACGGTACAGGTTTATACCGTCATCAAATGGACTCGATTGAGGTGCTGGCACAAAACATCATCCGACAAAGCCAGGCTTTGTTGAGTACTTTAAACACAGAATTATATCCTTTCAGCTAGAACTAGTTTTATGAAAGAGCAGAGAAAGGAACTACAGAATATGACTCCGACAAGTAAAATAGTCTCACCTTTGTAGCTGATTGCGGTATATAAGTACGAACAAATGCGTTAAAAGTCTCCATATAAAGTTGCTTCTTATCTAGGTAATCTGCGTTTTGGATGTTTGAGTATTGATGCCCGACATAGGAATCTCCTGAGAATTACAAGGTTCGATTCGAGGTGTTTACTGCTCAGCCAGTTTTCCAAAATTATTTGAAACTTTTGGAAACATATTTGAAATAATATTTGCAGAAATAATTGAATAATATCTGAATCCAAATTACCCTGATCCAACATTCGTAGGTGAATAATATGGCTGAAATATTATTTGAAGTCACACAAGATAATTATTTCGCGATAACCAGTACAATAACGCTAAACGCAGATCCATAATACCAAATCCGCTTGTGCAAATGTAGCATGCTACAATTTAGGTAATAAGAAGAAAATAGTACAGGTGAAAAATAAAAGAGAACAATAAACCTCGTTTGACGTTACAGGTTGGAGGAGGGGTGACGTTGTCGTCTTCATTGAATAAGCGGTGGGTGCTTGAGCAGTCAAATTTTCATGGTGTGATTTCAGTCTGTGTAATTCAGCTCTTCTCTAGTAAATAGACCCTGATACGTGTGATAAGCTTCCAGCAACTGAGAGACATATGTGAGTGTATGTATATAGGTGTGAGTTCCTGATATTGGCAATGAGCTTACAGCAATTGTAATATATGTATGTGAGTGTATGTATATAGGTGTGGGTTCCTGATATTGGCAATGAGCTTGCAGCAATTGTGAGATCCATAGGAATATGTTTATTTAAAAGATAAAAGATCCTGGTATCTGTAGCAAACTTTCAGCAATTGCAGATTATATATGAATGTATATATGTAGGTATGAGATCCTTGTATTTGTAGTCAGCTTCCAGCAATTGAAAATCATATATGAATGTATGTATAGGTGTAAGTATCATATATTTAGGTCCAGGAAAGCACGCTCTCAAACAAATATGCTCTTGTTAGTCTCTTTGTTTTCTGGAAACGCAACCTCCTGTTTAAAAGAACCTCAAAGTTACCGGCAATATTGGGTTCTGAAGCTGGCGAAGCGGCACGCAAACTGCTCAAATGTGGCTACTGAGCAGTCCTACTGCTCGAAATTCCTCGATCTTTTGAAAAGCAAGATATGTGGCTCTGGAGCATGCGTCTCATAATGGACCCACCCTAAAGACTGAGTGATTCCCAAGCCTCTCCACTCCTCCTCCATTAAAATGCGTAAGGTGCCCGTTTCTGGGTTGAAGTAATCCTGGGGAATCGCTTTCAACATGTTTTTGGGGAGCATCACGTGCCGGTACTCGTTGAAATCGTCGTTGTACCGAGGCGAGTAGTGGATCATATCCAGAAACTCGAGAATTTTGGCTCGCTCAGTGTCTGAAAGATACCTGGGTCTGCTGCTCATGGCGATATGGATGTGGTTGATGGTTTGAAGAAAAGGACGACACTGTGATATTTCAAAAGCCTTGGAAAAGGTACCGGATTTAAGAGGTCCTGCGTTCTCTTATACTAACAGGTTTCGGTTCTCTCTGGTATAGGGGTTCGGGTACCGTCTTATACTTTCTCCGGACGTGCGTCTTGTCTATCGAGTGACTTTCGTATTTTCATATCTCCAGACACGACCTGCGCGCATCTTCCCGCGTCTCTCACGCGACCTCAGCCTCCCAAGATATTCTTTACAAATTATAAACGTCTTTTTGTTGATTTTTCTTTTGAATTTTTTATCTCCTGAATTGGAATTGTTGATACTTTTCATTTGCAGCAATAATTGAATGCATTTACAAAAGATTTCGACGAAAACATGACAGAATAAGGGGGTGAGATTGGCTAATGGAGCATGTGTCTTCGTCAAAGAATCGAAGCGATAACTAACTACTTCCAGGCACAGGCATTGATGCACGCTAGCCGAGCTTGAGATATCTATTGTCCAACAACAGACAACCGATAATCCACGAAAATACATGCGGCATCCAAGTTATCTGGAACAAAACGTCCGGGTTATGATTCCGCCAACCTCATCTGGATTGGCCCTGGTTTGGTCACCGGAATAAGAAGAAAAGAGAATGGCCAGGCTAGGGCGATCCTTTATGTGCAGGAACATTTATTCGGAGGACATTGCTATCGGGTAAAGTGGCCAATTCACCTCAGAAATCCTCGCGAGTTTTTCTATATTCGTTCCTATTCTATCCTCCTTGTTGTGTTTTTTGGATTTTCGCTTTCTGGAATTCGATGGCGTGCATAATTGATGAACATTAAACCTTCCCAATTTTGGCTCACTGAGTCGAGCCAAGCCGAGCCGATCGTTGTGCGTTCTGCGTTTCGCGGTCCAAATCGAGTGCGTCGTGAGACATGTCTGAAAGCTTCTTCAGCAAATGTTGTGGTCAACAAAGACCAAAAATAAGTTGAGGGTGAATCTCGGAAATGAAGCTTGGCGCAAATTCTGCCGCTGAAACATCGACTATTTCCAAGATATCCACTTCTTCTGCCTCAAACACACTTCCAATTGTGCATATCTGACGGATGTCATTTGGTATAGTGCTAAATGGGTGCAAACCCGTGGAAACAAAAGCCAACTTCTACATCCCGAGCGTCACAGTAAATGATCTCGGAGAACATGCCAATCTCAAAGCTTCCCATGTACTTTTAAAGTCGCTGAGTTCATCTCTAGGGGAACTAAGAGAAGAGCTATCCGCATTGGCCGGTCCGGGAATTCGGCCCGAATTGACTGTCATTCTTCGTGTCCCCAAATGGACGACTTTCGAAAATCTTTTCAATACTTTGCGTTTGGTGTCTCTAAAACTCGCCATCATTGTCCCTGTAGCAACCGACATTCATGTTTACGATGGCCTATACCCAGTGCTCCAGAGTGCTTTCAGAAGCACTTCTGACAACCCTTCGTTGATTCTTGAGCTTGCAGCTCCCATTTCCAAGGAGTCTCTTTGCCGCTATAAATGTCTTAAATTTATAGCTGTATACTTAGACTTACGCGCGGACCAGATTCTGGACACTTTATTGGATGCTGCTGCGGGACTTTTGGGAAAGCTGGGCTGTCCTCCACTACTTCTTGGACAAGAATTGAGTGCCACTAAACCGTACCTGTTTTGGCGGCTCTTTTGTAAACAGGCACATCAACTCCCGCCTTGCTCAGATATGTTTATTGAGCCCCTACAGCCGCTTTCGGTAGACATGGAACTAGATGTCTACGAAACCTTTGAAAAAGACGACACCAAATACGCTCAATATCAATTAGCTCTCGAAATGGCATATTCTGACTTGCGCCATTCCCATAATGTGCTTAATATTCTTGTGATTGGACCTGGTAGGGGCCCGTTATTGGCGATGGTCTTGGAGATCGTGTCTGACCAAGATTGTGTGGTGGCAATCGAGAAAAACCCTAAATGCCATCTTATCCTTAGAGAAAAGTGCAAGAACTCGCCGTCAAATTTCGAGCTCGTAGCAGGAGATGTTCGAAGTATGGCCCATTCTAAACTAGCCTCGTTCCATTTGGTTGTTTCAGAGTTGTTGGGCTCTTTTGGGTGCAATGAAGCAATGCCGGAGATCCTAGAGGTTTTCCGAGACCTCTCTCCCGTGATGATTCCGCAAGAAGTCAGGAGTTTTGTCCAGCCGATATTCACCGACGTGTGCTTAGATTTTCCGAACAAGTTGACTCGACCTTATCTCGCCAAACTCAACAGTTTCTATCCTGTGTGTGACCCTGTGGCTGTGTTTGAGTATGTGTATCCTGGAAAGAACAACTTGAACCAGCACAAAACAATGAAGTTTGCGACAATTGCCGACAAGAAAGATGTGGCCAACTGTCTTCAGGGATATTTTGAGGCGGTCTTATATGGGCCTTACCGAATTGGGATAAAGCCCCAACAGACAAATTTGGAATACTGCAATTCGTGGTTTCCTATGATTTTCCCTATGCCAAGAACGGAGTTCCCTAATCTGGTAACGTTCCGACGAAGAAGCCTGGCGTCTACAGTACTGTATGATTGGATGATTGATGGGTTGGTCTGTGGAAAAGACTACGCAGTTAACTTGGTCTAATGAAGGCAACAAAGGCGAGATGATGCATCGAGTTGACTTGGGTCTAAGTCAGTGGACAAAGGCGGGATGATGGATTGAAAGATTTGAGACTTGAATTAAAATTAGAGTGAAAAAAGAGAAGATTCAAGCCCAAATATGTGCATTGTGATGATGGGAATGGATATATTTATATTGGAGTTGGTGAAAGTCCAAGATCTTGTTTAGTACCTCTCAAGATACTTGCTCGGACTGGGTCTGGACCTATAAGAATCCAGGTTCATGTGTCTCTTTTCATTTCGAGATGATAGAGAAGTGGCTTCGTTACGCGAAACATTGTAAGAGTCAACAGTTTGGTTATTCCTGTATCCTGACAGGTGCTGCTTGCGATGACGATCTTCGTCTAACTCGCTGCTTCTGCCCCTGCTATTTCTCTCAGAGTGACCAATTTGATCTCGTTGCTCTCGACTACTGACGCGGTTATTGTCACGGTGATTTGTTCGGTGATTAGTTCGGTGATTAGTTCGGTGACTAGTTCGGTGACTGTCTGGGTGACTGTCTAGGTGACTGTCTTGGTGACTATCTCGGCGATTATCTCGGTGACTGTCTCGGTTGTTATCACGATGATAGTTCCCATTGCGTTCACCATTTCTTGACACCTCCTTTCCATCGTATACTCGATGTTTTCTTGAACTAGGAGACCGCGATCTATCACGGCGATCGGATTTTCTCTTGAATTGTTCCCGTTTGATCATCAAAAGAGGATCGTCGCTCAAATTGGAAGACGAGTATTGTGTCACGGCGCCTACAGAGGCGAC
Source organism: Metschnikowia gelsemii (assembly GCA_030561745.1). Taxonomy (NCBI): domain Eukaryota; kingdom Fungi; phylum Ascomycota; class Pichiomycetes; order Serinales; family Metschnikowiaceae; genus Metschnikowia; species Metschnikowia gelsemii. The sequence goes on from JAKTYA010000129.1 coordinate 25,946, forward strand.
TTTGTCGAACCTGCTTCCCACGGACGTTTTCACTGCTTTGTTTCCACGTAGAAGCAGCTCGATTTCTCCTGATTTCGCCAAAAAATCCTCGTCTACCTCGCGGAATCCCCCAGAATTAGAATCGGGTTCTGAGTCCTTGGGATCTTCCCGTTTGGGTCCTTCGTTATACATCCATCCAAGCTTATTAAGCTCAAGTTTATCTTTCGTGGGCATGCTGGATGGGTCGCTGCCGTATTGGAGCCGAAGCATTTCATCTTTCTCGCGCTCGACGGCGATTTCTTTTTGTCGTTGTTTGATCGTCTGAAACTCTTTGAGCGCCTGTTGCTCTCGTTCCCACACTTTCTTCTGGTTTTTCATGAGCGCGGGATTCCACGACTTTTTCAAGTTGAGGTCGCCAGGCATTGTGAGGTTGATATATTCTTGTGCTCGGAAGACGGATCTCGTGGTTCTGAAAGTATGCAAGTAATGGAAGTGATGCAAGTTGCAGAGAAAATAAGGTGTACTGTGAGATGATATCTGATTTCTTGAAAGTGTGTTTCGCGACTTCTCAGAAAGCTTCACTAAGTGCATAAGTGCATGGAAGTATGGGGCAGAAATGACACTGCGACTGAGAGACTGAGACTGGGTCTTTCTCATAGAAAGGCAGAGCACAGTGAGCAGAATTTATCTTTAAGACCACTGCTGAATTTGAAGAATAAGACAATGGAGTAAAAAGCACAATGACCTTTGTTATAATATTTTTTATCAGATTTGGTTTGACATTTTTTTGATAATCGGTCTGATAATTTTATCTTATTTGATGTAAGATTTCGGTTGAAAATTTGATACCTGAATGAAGAAAACGGAAGCATAGAGAATTCATGAAAGCGAATTCATCGAAACAATCGGTATTTTATGATTTCAGATAAAAGAGTATACCAAGCAAGTTAAGCTAGTGAGCACTGACCAAAGATGTACTGACTTTCTCATCTTGGGTTTTTGTTTGCTACGTAGCCACAAAAGCTAACTCACGTCTTAAGAGATCATGTTATAGGATGCGATGCTGATCCAGGCGCAGGCACAGATACCGTAAATTCGACAAAGTCACGGATTCAGCTATCAGCAATCACGTCAAATGGAGAACCCCTATCACGCTGGGTCTGGCCTTAGTAATCAAGCCAAGTTCTTTTTTTTGATTCTGTCTCCTTCTTTCACCTTCTTCTCCTCTTCTCCTACATTGATTGTCTTTCCAGTATCGGTTGACTACTTGCAATATAAACACAAGACCAGCGGCACATCAAAAAAGCGATATGTTTAGAAACCGTGGATCTTGATCTTCTTTTTGGGCAACAGCAACTGACCCGTCAAGAACTCCGAAACTTTAACTCTCTGATCTCCTTGCAACTGGATGACCTCACCCAAGGCTGAATCCTTAACAATGTTCCCGTTACAGGCAAAGTCCTTCTTCAACACCTTTAAGATTTTCTTCAAATCGTACTCCGCGGGCAAGCCCTGCACAGTCGTTAAGGTCTTACGACCGTTACGCTGCTGAATACGGATGTGGATATAGTTGGTCTCCTGAGCTTCAGAATCACCAGTGTCGGCGAAAGGATCTGGGGAAGTTAGTAAGGAGATGAGCGGAGTTGAGGGGGTTTTGATATTTTATCAAAAGGGTACATACCAAATGAATTTAAGTTTTGGATAGTAGACATATACGGGGTAAAAACGTTCAGATATATATAAGCAGTTCGTGTGGAAGAACAAATGGAACGTCTTTTTCTCTGCTGTTTTCGCCTCTTTTTTTAGTACATACGCGCGCGACATCGTGCCAATGTCGTGGCGGTAGATGTTCTGTGCAATGTCGCACACACAGTTGAGTCTGAACGTAGACCTGTTGTAGTCCCTGAATGTCGTGCGACATCAAGTAAAGCCTGTGACACGTATCGAAACCTGCTATCTTTCCTGAAACAAGTCAGTGATCAGAGGAACAAAGAATGGGATGTGAAGGTTCCTGGTGCACGGGTGTGAAGTAGTATATGCAGGTACGGGACTTGTCGATTAGCACATGCGTTTCGATCTGATCAGTGATCACTATAACTGCCAATAGGGACGTGGGCGGGGCCATGAATTTTGGGACGAGTATTGTCCTTGATCGAAAAATTCAAATTGTTCCCTCTGAGCATTCTCCTCTTTTCATTGCACGCCTTATCACCAACCTTTGGGTGACTCGGATAGTCAGGTGTTGAAATGTTCGCAGCAATAAACCACGACCCGAGAACGAACAAAAGCTCACACTAGTTTCCGGAGTAAGCCGAAATTAGGCAGCAGTTTCCAAACAAAAAGAAGGTGCCATTAAATGAAAAATATTCTAAAGGCCATAAAATCCCTAGGCCATAACATCCCTAAGCATAAAAACCTTATTCATCCATCGCTTGTTAATTCGGACCCTTCCACACCAAGCGCCATTTTGCTCTCCGCGTACATCCGTCTATGTACACCACCAGCAACATTAGACCCACCCACTCAACGTTTCTCATCTCTTTACGCCGGTCCCACTTGTTCTCACTCTATCGAGCGAATCACCGCGCTACTAATGGCACCTGATGGCACCTTATGTCCCATCCATTATTTTGCAATGTACTGCACATACGTATACGCTCTCTTTAACACTCCCTATCTTTTCAACTCTTTTCATTCATACGTTTTCGCTTCCATTTCTATTTGCGTTTTTACCCCTACTTCAGGTGCAATTGTGTTTCCCCTAATTTAAAAAATCCAGTTTCTTTCGCTTGGCCAGAGACCTTCTCAGCGCTTTTTCTCTTGAACCAAGTCCCAGACTCTTTTCTCATTTTTTTCCTTGGTTCTTTGTTTTGGCCTCGCATCGTGGATCTATCTCGGTCTAATTTTCCCGCCGACCCTCCGCTCCTCCAGAAGGCTGAATTCAGATATTGTGCGAGACGCCCCAAATCCCCCAATCCTCACCTAAACTGACATAACTAGAAGGAATCTGACCCTGGCTCAGATATTGGTTCCCAAATTGGCATAGATTTTGGCATTGACGCTTAACCTCTGGATTCTTTTGGAATTTCCTGTCTCAAAAAACTTACAAACTATTAAATAAACCACACTGCCGCCGAACCCACCATGGAAACGCCCGCCAGTCCGCCTCCCCCGGCCCTGCAAAAAAAAGAAACAGAAACAAAGTCCAACGTCACTGCCGAATCAGGAATCAAAAACACAGATAGAGCCGCAGACCTGAAAACGAAGTCAAATGATGATCCTGTGACCTCAGAGCAATCGAAAAAGTCGATCCAAACGCCCGTGGTCAATGAGAAGGAGAAGAAAAAACAGGCGTTTGTCACCAGAACCATCTGGTCTTTGGTGATGCTCTTCGGATTTTTCATTCTTCTTCAGTCGGGCCACTTGCCCCTTATTATTTTCGTGGTACTCTGTCAGATTCTTATTTTCAAAGAGATCATCACCATGACTTCCGAGCCTGCAAGAGAAATGAACCTTCCTTACAATAAGATCCTAAACTGGTACTTTTTGATTGCCACGGTGTATTATTTGGATGGCGAGTCGATCTTCGGGTTTTTGAATGAGATCCATGTCTCTTCCATGTTGATGTTTTGGTACAAGAACCACAAGATGATTTCCTACTCAATGTACCTTGCCGGGCTCATTTTCTTCGTGTCGACGTTGAAAAAAGGGTTCTACAAGTTCCAGTTTGCCCAGTTGTGCGCGTCCCACATGACCTTGGTCATTGTGGTGTTCCAATCACATCTCATCATCGATAACATTTTATCCGGAATTTTCTGGCTCTTTCTCCCGCTGGCTTTGGTCATTGTCAACGACATCTTCGCGTATCTTTGTGGGATTACTTTCGGCAGAACGCAGTTGATTGAGATTTCGCCTAAGAAAACCGTTGAGGGTTTTCTTGGTGCTTGGATTTGTACCGGGTTTGCTGCGGTGATCATTTCGTACTTCCTAACCAAATCGGACTACTTGATCTGTCCTGCCACAAACCTTAATACTACCATCTACAACTATCCACACTGCGAACCAAATCCTGTCTTTATTTCTCAGTTGTATCAGGTACCTACAAACATTGCCGAGTTGGTTGGTATTGACGTGATTTTCTTCAAGCCAGTGTACTTCCATGCTGCAATTCTCGCTACTTTCGCTTCGTTGATAGCGCCCTTCGGAGGCTTTTTCGCCAGTGGTTTGAAAAGGGCGTTTGGCATCAAGGATTTCGGAGATACTATCCCAGGACACGGCGGAATGACCGACCGGTTTGACTGCCAGCTTTTGATGGGGTCATTTTCATACTTGTACATTCAAACTTTCATTGCTTCGTCGAACATTACATTAAGCAAAGTGTTGCAGTTGGCTGTGTTTAACTTGAGCAATGATCAAATTCTCCAGTTGATCAAGGCGCTTTTGAAGTACTTGAAAGCCAGCGGCTCTATAGATCAAGAGACGTTGCAAAACGCTTTCGAGGTGTTGGCTTGATTCTTATGTTGCCAAGATGCTGGCATGATGTTAGCATGATTCTGACAAGTTACTGGCAAGTTCCTGGCAAGATCTTTGTATAATCTTGGAATGATTCTGGCAAGTTTCTGGCAAGATGCTGGTGGTGCCATGTGTCTACTGTATAAATATCGCTCAGCTTAATTCATTAATAAATCTTTAAATCCTCGGAAATTCGCCTTTTTGAAACTACAGACGAAAGCAAACCCCTTTGTCAAACTAACCTATGAGATTCACCTCGCTATAGCTTATGCAATCTTTTTTCCCTTAGAGATACATGTGGCCAAAGTCTTAGTCTCAATTCTATTGTGACAGTGCGGCCCATACACACGACCTCAACCTTATCAGCCAGTCTTAGGAATCAAGTTATATATGGAGAAAAAGTTTCATGATAGTGCAGTGTCTCTTTATTTGTCCAGCTAATTCATAGCTCTTATTGATTGTTCTGCCGTGGATATTCCGCGGCCCCAGCATGTTTAACAAATTTGCTTTTTTATTTCTGTTTTTTTATTGTTAAATCGACGTGCGTCCGGGTTTCTCCACTCGCATCAAAAGATCCCGAGTTTATCAGAATTATCAGACCAGATTTTCCGTTTCTTTTTTTAAAGAAATAAATACTTCTGCTTTTCTTTTCTTTTTCTTTTTATTTAAGCGGGCGCTGCCAAATATAGGATAATGTTTCTTTATGGGGTCGATTTATCCTTCTAAGCTTAATACTAGATGTATGGGTTGTCTACACGAGCCTCTCAGATCAAGGATATAGCATGATCCTACCGCAAACCTCTTAAGCCCACTTATTCAGTATCTTTGATTGAAGAGCCTGACGGGCTCACATGATGGTACGCCCACACTTTGAGGGCCATAAGTCTACCTGGTCAGGACAAGGTTAGCCACCTAACGTCCATCGAGAAATTGCCCAACAAAAACCAGCAAGCAAAGAATTTCGAAGCTTCCAAATGAATGCTCCTTAGACGTAGAATAAGCGGTCTCGCATAATTTTCTGGCTGCTAGCCTAAAAGTACCAAACCGTTATTTAAAATACAAGGCTGAAGTAACCCATGCGTTGCGACAACCAGCAAGCTCGCGAAAAAATGTTGGCTTGTTCCAAATAGAGAACAATACGCTTGCATTGGCCTGCACACAAGCTGGCGCTGGCCTAATTTGGGCTGGACAAGCACGTTTTTGCAGCCGAAAATATGTCAAACAATCTAAAACACTTGTTTGGCATCTTCGTCTAAGCAACAATGAGGGCAAAATTTTTCGATATAAATATCAAGCGGGTTTTCCAAAGACCCTTAAACCAAATTCCACTTTCCTTTTGTTCAACTCAGAAATTCTTTACGTTCCCCTTCCACTCTTTTTTCAACGCAAGAACGATCCCTTTCTTGAGACTTGTTTCGCTGGATCAATTCCACCTGATAACAGATCTATACCTATAACACCAGCAAAACCAGCGATTCAAAAAACGCCAAAAACTCTAACGGACACAAAAACTGGTATCCACAAAATGAACTTTTTCCTCGCCTTGCTTGCTCTCTTGCAAGTCATTGTTGCCGTGCCAGTGCCTCGGGTTGTGACCAGGTACCATACCGCGGAAGCAGTCACTTCTACTCAAACATTCATCACAGGAACCACGACAATCTGGTTGCCGCCAGTGGAGATTTTTATTTCGAACGGCGTCACTTACACATTCACAAAGTACGACGGCCAATGGGCCACCACACAGGCCACCACCACCGCCACTTTTGATGGGCCCACAACGACCACCTCGCCTGCGGGCCAGACCGAGGCTGGTCAAACTTCAACTTCAACGTTACCTACACCAACAGTGGAGACTTTTTCTGCTGCCACGTCTGCTGTTACTTCTGCTGTTACTTCTGCTGTCACTTCTGCTGTTACTTCTGCTGTTACTTCTGCTGTTACTTCTTTTGGTACTTCTGCTGCCACTTCTGATTTCCCGCCCTCCGCCGAAATTCCAGGACAGACCTCTCAGACCCAGTCTCCGTCATTATCAGTTATTGTCCCAGAATCAAGCTCCAGCCCTGCCACAAGCACGCCGCAAACCACTGAAATTACTGAAACCACTTCTGGCACAACAAAAGTCACAACGTCATCAGAAAACGTGATCACTACTCAGTCTACGGCTCAGACCCCAACTGTTTCTGTGAGCACATCCTCCACACCCTCGACTTCGCCAACGACGACCTCTCGTACTGCCACAGAAATCACAACCACGTCTTCCACGACGTCTTCGACCTCCACTACTTTGACATCCATGCCAGCCTCAATCACGTCGACTTTCACAACCTCCACATTCACATCATCCACGTCTACATCTACAACATCTACGTCCACATCCACGTCGACCTCGCAACCCTCTGGAAAGATCAATGCCCCATCGGTCATCGTCTACTCTCCCTACGCCAACGACGGATCATGTAAAGCCTACGACGCCATCAAGACCGATTTGCAGCTCATCAAGTCTAAAGGAATCAACAAAATCAGATTATACGGCGTCGACTGTTTGGTAACCACCGCTGTACTCCCTCTCTGTGTAGAGCTTGGTCTCACCGTGAACCAAGGCTTCTGGATATCTTCTGCGGGAGTGAACTCCATTGACGATGCAGTGTCGCTGTTGGTCACGTGGGCCAAAGCTAATGGATGGAGCGTGTTCGACTTTTTCACTGTGGGAAACGAGGCTATCAATGAGAAATACTGTACTGTTTCTGAGTTGATTAATAAAATAGCCAGTGTCAAGCAGATCTTGAATAACGCCGGCTGGTCGGGCAAAATTACCACTTCAGAACCTCCAGTGTCGTTCATCAACAACCCGAGCTTGTGTACAGATTCGGTCATTGACTTTGTTGGTGTGAATCCACACTCATACTTCAACGAGAACTTGTTTGCATACCAGGCCGGCGAATATATCACAGCACAGCAAAAACAGGTGGCGGCACTTTGCTCAAAGTCGGCCTTTATTACCGAGACAGGCTACCCACACAAGGGAGACGCTTACGGAAACAATGTTCCTAGCGATGCTAACCAGTTGCTTGCTCTCCAATCAATTATGCAATATACGGGGGGCGATGTCACGATCTTGACTACTTATGACGATATGTGGAAAAATCCTGGGCCTCATGGAATCGAGCAGTACTTTGGCATGATCAACCTCATCAAGTAATTTCCTCATCCCAGTTTTCGCTTCGGCATTGCATAAATCAACCTCGCATTTTTTACATAATTACTGTATTATAGAATAATTTAGACACATGATAACCTGGTTCGTAAAATATCATGTAGCATTCTCGAATGAGAAAAAGTAGAACATGTTCAAAGGTGTGAAATGTTAAAGATGGTGTGAATCTTCTGCCACTCATTAATGGCCTGAACTGTCCAAAAATCAAGATTTGTGAAAGCATATTTCCAGAAGTGAAAAGAGCAGCTTAACTCACTTATCTCTTGATAGGGAGTTGATAGTGAACCTGAACTATCTTCCAAAAAAAATTATTTTAGCGCCCTATTGGTCTAGAGATTTCCATTCAAGAAGAGCTTTGCAGAGGCTTACTCTCGAGTCGTATGAAAACAGTCCCAACAGAAATACTCTTCCAGCTTTTACTTCAGATTGTCCGCGAGGTCATAAATTATAGTGTGCCATCTTCAGCTCAATCTTATTAGTTAGGTCGTTTGCTTTTGCTTTCATTTAAATTGTGGAATATTCAAACAATGCCCAATTGAAGCCATGAGTATAAGAAAGCCTCGAGCTCTACTCTAAAATGAACTTAAATTAGATCTATCTCGCCAATACAATAGTTACAGAAAACGAAAGCCGATTGTTACACATTTTTAAGATGAATTAAGATGCACCATTATAGAGCACATGACGAGGATTACGTGTGGTCAACGAAGTCTTACAGAAAAGCTTTTCCCAACAATGAGACTTTGTAAGGGGTTTTCTCTTTTTTTTTCTAAGGGTCTTGACCATATAGTTCTAAGCAAGATCCTAAGTTATTCTATATACTTGAATGCAGACACATAAATTGAATTACATGCCAGTTCTGGGAATACAATGGCAGAACAACCAAAGTAGCGGGGGTACCAGTTTTCATGAAAAACCTTGTAAACTAGTTAAAGCGGGTTTCAGGTTTGGGTACGACGTTGACAAGCTCACCTAAATCTCGTCGACTAGGCATGGTCTATCCCAGTTTCTCTGCTGTGTTCATGTGGCTTACAATTTGACACCATTAGAAATTGTACCTAGGTCAATGAGTTTGAAATTTAAATGCTTATTAATCACCTTGAAGATATTTTTAGCCTCAATTAATATCTCGAATGCCCTTTATTTGGTCTTATCGGGTAAATAAGATTTGGAAAAGAATCATAGTGCTCAGAGCCGGAGACTTCGAACGAGGTACGGACTGTTTCAGAGTCATCTGTGTTTCCCTGGAGTCAATGAGTACTGCTTGATCTCTTATGTGGGCTTTCTTATACCCCGAAATCTCTATGGCTTTGAATTAGTTACTTGAGGGTATTTGAACCTCGAAGGTACGAGGCAAATCAAGCTCGTGAGCAATGAGAAAATATCCCCAACAACACTTCAAGGTCAAAGGATCCAGCCTTTTTGTAGCCACGATGAACATGATTAGGTGCTCTCTCCACAATCATTTTATTCTTAGAGGACGTGTAACTCAATTAATATACCTCATATAAAGCCACTCTTTAACCAGTTTTACATCAAAAGTGCCGTCTTCTGCCCCGCCCTTTAGCCCTCGCTCTATCTTAATTAGACACGAGCTTAAATTACACAGTTATTCTCGAAAGTTAATTGTGATATGTTGTGTTACGTCAATAATACTTCGCGATCTTGAGGCCGAGCATGATCAACCTCTGATGATTTGAATCCTGTAAAAGACTGCTGGCTAACATCACACTTATTTCTTGATTAAATTGATGGGCAAAATGAATTCTTCAGACGCCAAGACTTCTAATGGAAGGTCCCTTTTGGCTGGCTGCAAAATTGTCTTTCTTTGCAATGTGCTATTGGATTTAGGTGCCTTTTTGGGGGATTCTCTGGTGAGACTCAATGAGAAAAAATGGTTCGTAGAAGGCGATTCTTGTCCCTTGATCTGAGGTATGATCAATCTCCGAATCTTTCAGGTTTTTCTTCTCGAACTCGAAGTTTGCCAATTCCAACATGAGACAATTAAAACTGAACCCTTCGTGGAAATACCTCGTTGCATCGCGAAGTAGGGAAAACTAGTCTCACTCATTTATTGAGTAAAGTACTAAGCAAAAAGCATGTTGGTAAGTAGCAAAATATGACCCGGGCCTTTTCTTCTCCTGAAGCCAAACCACGACATCCGCGTATAAAGACTACATTGACATTGCATGTATTTGAAACCATCTCATCTTCAAAGATAAGAACCTTTATATTAACTTATAAACTGAAAAAACCAAGCTTAAAAACACTCTGGCTACAATCCGGCTTCAAATCATTTGAGCTCGCTCTAAGTGACAAACTTGCTGGCTTTGAAGTGTTGTGGCTCTTCCTCACTTTCGTTCTCCCTTCCCATGAAAGCCGAAGGGTCAGCGCCCACTGCATGTGCAAGATGCTCGAAATCGACAGCAAGTTTGGCAAGAATCATTTGCACAGACATTGTCTCACCAGCCGTAGAGTTTGTCCTGATCTCAGTGCCGTTGCGTTGGTAATTCAAGAAGCTTGGGAAGGCCACGGCTACCGAGGCAAGGCCAAGAGCGTAGATGGAAGAGAATTTCATGGTTTAGTGGAATAGAGGAGATATTTGGAAGATGAAAGTAAAAATAAAAAGGAAAAAACCACGGAAATATTGCTCCCTTTTATAGATATTTTAAGACCAGAAAGTATGTGGATACTGGACATTGAGTGCTAATAAGGTGAGGAAGCATCGAAGTCGGTGGGGCTTTTCGCACCCAAAAAAAATGTGCAGTTCTGCACGCCAGCGCCTGTGCCTCGAAGACATGCAGGACCGGCTGCGGATCAAGCTGCTGCGGATCAAGCGGGGACCCGATAAGGTAAGAACATCTCAAAGACCAGTAGTAGTCTTTATTAAGCCTGGTTTATTTGAAGAGTCACAGAGCATGTCAATTTTTGAATAAGAGGTTTTTATATTGCTGAAAAGCCACAGCACTTGAAACATTTTGGAAACAGTGTCCAATCAAAGCAGGGCTACTCAAGTGTAAAAGGCAAAGTTCATGTCCTCTGTGGATCTAGCCTTGGTTTCCCCACCATACCAGGAATGGTATTTACACCATCGTTTGTTGATTTCTATTGTTTTATTTTTACATTTCTTCGACTATTTCGGATAAAAAGAACCGGGCAAATTTCTACCTAGCTGGACCAAGAAGTTTTAACTAGGGGAATTGGAGTGATTCGTGATTTGTGGAAAAGATGCCAAGCCATGTGAGCATTATTAGGCTTGTGGTTGAGTGAAGCTTTCTTTTTTGTTTCTTTTTGAAAAAGGAAGGGTATGGCCTAGATTACTTTTGAGATACTCTGAAGTCAGAAAACTCCAGCATTGGATTTTCTTTTTCGTCCTCTAATTCTATTCTTAGTACATCAATATTGCGTAAGTAGCAACATTGTTAGGAAAGACCACTTTCGCTTGTTCTGCAAGCGATTCTTTCCTTTTCTGTTTTTGTCGGGATTCCAGAGATTTTGTGAAACCTGAGTAAGAAGAAAATAAACCCAAAATGAACCCAAAATGAACCCAATTAACTACATTACTTACAGAACAAGTCGAGCGTAACGCGTCCAAGCAGCCTTCGCTTAAAGCTTCGACCTATGAAGTGGTCGTCATTTCTATGAGATTCAATCGACAAGTCTATTAATTAATTTCCAAAGATTTGAACTGCGTCAACTGCAGTAAGTCGGGCTGTGTAGCTAGCACTACTTCTGGCCCGCTTCTGGCCAATATCTGGCAATTTGATACCTTGGACATGCTGCGAGATCATCATTTGAGGAGGCCTTTGAAGAAGCATAGACTTTTTTCGAAGGAGAGAAATGACAGGGGCTCATATTAATATCAATTTATTAGATCAAAGCATCAGCAAATAAATGATCTAGACCTTGCTCTTCAATAGCAAAGGCTCAAAAAGTTAATAAAGAGGCATGTAAGAAATAATAGCTTTTCTGATTACGGGCATAGAAGTGACTTGCAATTTTTATTCATTTTATCGTAGAGACGTAGCCATGTATTGCCATCGGGAAGCAAGCTCGGCACTATTGTGAAAAGCCCAGGAGGGATAGGATTTGCTCGTCATCTTTGAGCACAATCCTAACCTAATGATGGTGCAAGCGAGCTTCTACTTGGTCTATATCACAACTTCATCCCTGAAAAGTAGATCCACGCCTTAATTGCTGATCGCCTGGTCGTCAGTCTTTTCAGATCGTCGTATTCTTTGCGAAGACCGTGTAATTCAATACGAGTCTTTGTGATAGAATACTTCAAGGCTCTCTTTTCAGCCCTAAACTCCTCTACTTTCTCGAATGAAATCCCCTGGAACTTTTGAGCTGCTTACCCTAATACCGCTATACTCTAGACAACCAGGTTGTATTCTGAGCATGCTTCTGGACCCGGATAATTGAGTGCTTGAGTTCTCAAGGTCAATTTCTCGCTCTTTCAATGGGCAATGGAATTGACAAGTCTTGACTTACAGTATGACATGCCTGGATTTTCTTATAGATGTGAAATTAAAACTCTATCTCTTGCAGAGGAAAAAACTCGTCAATGAGCTCTATATAGTACGGCTTTATCTCCTCGACATTATACCGGTCATCGGCTTTCGAATAAAGATCGTATTTGTTGAAGCACCGCACCGCTTGTAATAAGTAATTATCGTCATCGTTCATAAGGTACTGGTACGCGTTTTCTTGGTGCCACGGATAAAAGGAGTGGTACCGAATCATGGCCAAAGCCTCGGGGGGAAGAGTAGAATTGGCCTTGGCAATGTGGTACATATACTCGTCGTGGCCCCAGCTGAGCATGACAGAATCAAGCCCACAATGTTTCGAGTAGATACCATATTTCGTGCTGTATACCGGGCTCGAGAAGTCGGGGTTTTTCCGGAAACTATCACTAAAGATGATCTTCTTCAGAAACCGGCATCCCACTGGGAATGTGTCTCCAACCACGTCCCACTGTCCCTTGGAATCGAAGAAGTAAAGAAGCTTACCTAGATCATGGATCAACCCCACAAGTTGCATCCACCGAGGTTTGCCGTCTCGTCGTATAGCCTCGGCAGTCTGGAGGGCGTGGTCGATTTGGCTAAGTTGAGTATCGGGGTCGCTTTCATCAAGTAGTTTATTAAGTTTTTCAAGTGCTTGCCATACCGACATTTTTGCCCGCACCTTGCTTTTGAAATTGATGCGTGCTTGGATGTTATATGCTACGGTTTGGAGTTCGTGCTGTTCCGCGTAGAAATCTTTGACTCGCTCACAAGCCAAGTCGTATTGTCGGAAGGACTTGGGATCGATTTTTCCGTGGGTTTCCATTTCTCGGTCCCAGGGGGTATTTTGGTTTTTGTCATTACTTTGAAGGGGCAAATGATTGTCTTCTTTTCTGGAGATATTCTCCGATTTGCTCTCCGGAGTGTTACCCGCCGTAATTTCTAATACGCCTTCTAGTTTGTTCTTTGGTTGGCTTTCTGATTTATTCCTGGGACTAATTTCAAACTCTTTTTCTCGTAGAGCTTCTTTTTTGTTTTCCGGAATTCGGCTAGTACACCTTTTCCTATTAAACTGTGATGCCAGGCTCAGCTTCGACTCCAGATCCGAGCTATGTTCTTCAAATTCGCTATTTCCTTCAGATCCGCTATAACCCAAGTTGTCTTCTAAGTTTGTTTGCCGTTTTTTCTGAATTTTTTGCCGCTTTACTTGGTTTTGTGGACGGAACTCGTTTTCTAATCTGTGCATCAACTGCACGTCATCGTCCACATCCTCAAGGCTTTTGCCATTCCTTTTGAAGAGCTCCTGTTGTTCCAGAGGCTCCACCAAGTTCAAAGCAAGTAATTCCAGACATTCTTGGGCCATAACAATGAGTTTTTTATCAACTCTACCGGCCGACTCGCAGTCGTTTATGAAAAAAGTTATGTGTATATTTCTGGATTTCTTAAGTATGAGACAAGTATGAGACAAGTGAGCAACTCAGCGAGCATTGGCTCAGATCACAGTGCGCATCTCCAGCTTACGCGGGGAAAACGAAAGATGAGTTCGTTGAGGGCCGGCCAGGTGATGCACTCCTGTATTTATAAGCACAGCCCTACAGCCCCAGGCTCATGTTCAGCCGTGTCTCGCCCAGGGGATGAAAAAATGCAGTGATGTTGTACTGAGAATTGAAAAATCATAATTGCAATTTTTATAAGGTGAAAAGGAAAAATTCCTGAAGGACAGGTTTCATAAGATTTCTACTAGATATTTGAGTCGGAAATCCACGAGTGGAACGTAAATGGAGTGTGTGATGTCGTCCTCTTTTAGGCTTTACTACAGGCCCAGGTCCACGTCTAGGACCGGTTCAGGTCCACTTCCAGGTCCTAGTCCGAGTCCAAGTCCATGTTTAGGCCCCAAGTCGGGCGAAATACATGGAAAGTTATCACGACAAAGAACAACATTTCTCGCTCTTTGATTTCCGAAACCCATGTTTTTCTTTTAATAGGGGCGGCTTTAATATTAAGAAATGATATATTTGCCACTTTTGCTCTCTTTTATGGCTGTATGATGTATCTCTCCAGCTTGAATTTTGGGGCCGCAAGTTCGCAATTTTCTGTTTATAAGCCCAATAACCTTCTGCATTGTTGGCCCAATAATTTTCGCATCATGGGCCGCAATTACAGGTTTAGACATTATTGTCTAGAGAAAAATACCAAGTAGATTCCTCAGTCGAAAATTGTTATGGTTTCTGAATAACCAAGGTGTTCACCGCTGTATTTGGATGTGACCAGCGCATGGTAAGCACTTGATAGGCACACGATAGGCACACGACAGGCACACGATAGGCACACGATAGGCACACGATAGTTAGTGCAGGAGCCAAGTAGTATCTATAAGGCCTTGGGTCAGGATTACAAACAAAAATGTCTTGCGGGGATGCCCTTCTATGGTTCTGTCTAACAGAATGTTCATGATCATTATCAACCGAAAACAAGGAGGCCTTGTGAACACTTCATCTGCCTCTCGAGAATTTCGGTACCTAATGTATAAGCCGTTGCCTATACATTTTCTTGGGTGAGACGGGATAATTAAATTACATGGCACCATAATACTGCAATGAGACTAATTAGGTCATTTATACTTATTTGAAATCGTAGGCAGTCTCGATTTACTACTTGAATCGAGATCCCAAAGTCAGTTACATTCAAGTGAAGAAGTTCAGTGAAGTGATTGTATTAAAAATGCAGGTGAATAAATAATGTTCGTACCGAACACGAAGAATTCCATTGGGGTGTGTGTCTTTTTTTCTTGTTTTCGTTTTTTTTGGTTCTATCTTTTCCAGGCCGTATTGCTTAGTGATGGCCAGCTGGAAGTGGGTTGTCCACAACCACGCCTTCCTTGATCTTTCCCTCAGGAACCCAGCCACCAGGAGCCACCGGCTCATGCTCTTGCTTGTATTGGTTAATTCTGTCAATCATCACAGGCTTGAACGATTTGATCAAGCCCTGGACAGGCCATGCAGCGGCGTCCCCCAAAGCACAGATCGTATGACCTTCGATTTCCTTGGTCAATTCGAAAATCATATCGATTTCCTTCTCAGTAGCCTGGCCCTTGACAAATCTCTGCATCATGCTCAGCAACCACGTGGTGCCTTCTCTACATGGCGTACACTGACCACAAGACTCGTGCTTGTAGAATGCAGAGAATCTCTGGATGGCACGGATGATATCGGTTTGTTTGTTCATGACGATCACGGCCGCAGTTCCTAATCCAGAACCCTCGTCCTTCAACGCATCGTAGTCCATCAAAACGTTGTCACACACGTCTTTAGGCATCACAGGCACAGAGCACCCACCAGGAATCACTCCCAATAAGTTATCCCAGCCACCCTTAACGCCTCCGCAATGTTTTTCCAACAACTCCTTTAATGGGATGGACATCTCTTCCTCGACAGTACAAGGCTCATTCACGTGCCCGGAAATACAGAACAACTTCGTACCGGCATTGCGCTCCCGGCCAAAGCCAGCAAACCAGTCGCCGCCACGTCTCAAGATCGTGGGCGCAACTGCAACAGTCTCGACATTTGCGACGGTAGTAGGTCTACCAAATAAGCCCACGCCTGCAGGAAAAGGCGGCTTCAACCGGGGTTTGCCGGCCTTGCCTTCGATCGACTCGATCAATGCGGTCTCCTCGCCACAAATGTACGCGCCCATTCCTCGGTGGATGTAAATGTCGAAATCGTAGCCCGAGCCACAGGCGTTTTTGCCAAGAAGCCCGGCCTTGTACGCCTCGTTAATAGCTTCCTGTAACACCACAGTCTCGTTGTAGAACTCACCTCTGATGTAAATATAAGCTGCAGACGCATTCATTCCACGGCCAGCCAATAAACACCCTTCCACCAACTTGTGGGGATCTTTCCGAATAATTTCCCGGTCCTTACACGTGCCGGGCTCACCCTCGTCGGCATTGACAACCAAGTACCGGGGGCCCGGGTTCTTTTCCCAGCCTGGCGGGTTCATGAACGACCACTTAAGCCCTGAGGGAAACCCAGCGCCTCCACGGCCCCTCAACCCCGATTTTTTCATCTCGTCAATGATCCATTTATCACCCTTCACGATAATTTCCTTGGTTTTGTACCAGTCACCCATTTTCATGGCGGATTTCAAGTTGTGGCCATATGTTCCGTAAACATTTTGAAAGATCCGGTCCTGGTCCTTCAACCCGCCATGGATCCGGTTGGGCACGGCGGGATCGGCGTTTGTGGCCAACTTTCTTACGGCCTTGGCCGAGTGTTTGATATTGCGAAGCATCCCTTATTAAAAGTAAGGGGTATATAATTTTTAAAAGATGTTTCCCAAAAGAACGGGCACTAGTTACGTGGACCTATTTTTTCTTGGGGCTCTTTGTTAGTATGAGTTATCTTTTTTCTTACTGGCCCTAATTTCGCGCCCTGCCTCGTAATGGGTTTTCTTGTCCTGCCATTGGCCAGAGCAACCAGAGGCAAAGCTGGGGCACGCCGCGCGGTCCGCACTCTTTATTACTCTTCATTACTCTTTAAGTGACGTGATTTCTTTGCTTCGCTTTTTGCTTATAATTAGGCACTTAGTAGTCAGAAAAACTAGTTAGAAGCTCAGAGCCTGGTCTTTCATAAAGATGGCGTCTCTATCTCTTAATTTATTCCAAAAAGATAGGCGTCTCTAATGAACAGCAGAGACGCATTTCCTCACTAAAATACGCATAAGCAGTGGGAAACACGACGAATGGAAATACCGTTTTTTTGCTGAAAGATTAGTCGTCTCGAAATATTAAAACGCTCTGGTTAGCAGCAATTACGTCTGTTTGGATGGGTTATTGAAATTCAAAACTGTTACTTTGGTCCCCGATGGTTATCATTAGCACCCTTTGGGCCAATTACCCTTTGAGCCAAGTAAGCTATCAGTCAGCTACTACAACTAACCAGCAACTCTACGTATGTTACAGAATTCTAAGATGATATGAACTATATTTGGGAACTAACAGGGTACTCAAAGACTCGGCTCTTGGAAAATAAAACAACCTTTTTTACAATAATAACTGCTGTTCATTTGGCCTTTCTCATGCTTAGTGTATTTTCCGCAAAAAAAAAGGGTGAAGATGATTTCCTTACGTAAATTGAATTGGTTTGGTAAAGTATTCAGAAAGGGTTATTCCAGAAGATGCCGTGAGTCACCGGATGCTAGCTGCCTAGAGCCTCTTTTACTCTAGCAGTGGAAGAAGGCTTTAGGTAAGGTAGATCCAATGGGTCGATGACAAGGTAGTTCACTAGCACTTACAAATGCATGTCAAGATGGGATGCTTTTGCTGAAGCTCAACGTGAAGTTAGCCGCGGTGGGGCACTAGGCATGTCATTTAGGAGCTGGTTACGTGTCATCTTTCGGCTTTTTAGTCTTAAGACGGGTAACTGGTCACTCGTAACTCCTTCCATAAGATGTATGTATCAGGCAGATTCAGAAGAAGGATGGATGACTTGTTACCTGGTTCTGTTTTCCTCACATGGAACTTGATTTCTTGCTTAATTCTGCTTTTTTCTTATAAAAGATGATATCTCGCTCACTTCTCAAAATCATATTCCGAGAAAGTGTGGATTTTCTGTCGCATCTATAATCTCACATTGATTGGCCTGTTATAATGGTCACAAGTGATAAATCCCACTTTCTCTGGTGCCAGTCATTACCTGCCTCGAGAAAATTCCTCTATTACCCTGGCTCTCTTTCTTTCGTGGTTTTTCAAAGATTCAGAATTGGATGGATTTCGGGTCCCAACCTCCACAACACCGTTAAGATGGAGTTACTAAGTTCGCATTTATACCTTCATCTTTTGAAAGTGACGAATTAGTCAATGCAACATAGAACATACAAATTTAGTCACTGGTGAGTAATTAAATTATATAGCAACCGGGACTTAGGTTTCTCCTAGAAAGAGAGACTGCGGACTCCTACCTGAAGAGATTATTGGACACGCAATCGATCATTTGCAGACTAACATATATTCTTCTTATCAAAATAAGAGTACTTACTAAAGAGCCATAAACCCCAGTTTTTTCAGGTCCAACTTATCCTCGTGGTCAGCTGATTGAGACCAATTAAATTAGCCAATCACGACATTTTAACCACTCATTGAATTATGAGAAGTGATCAAGCTATCACACAGCTTGGACTACTCCAGGAGTAATGGGTTGACAAACTATTAGTCGGATGCTAGCGGCCACCGATTACAGTGTCAGATTACTACCACTTCGAGAACGTCTGAAGCCTCGTTACTCTATAAAGCGGAGGTTTGGGAACCTCGCAGAGATGACTCAAATTAACAATATGCTACGTCATTATGTGGCAGCCGGATCTAGATAGTCCACTTTATTTCAGTCGAAATTTCAATTCTATCTAGATAATTCGTTGGACGGCTCTTTTTTCAGCTCAATCATCTTATATGGGGCTTTCATTTGGGATACATTTAGACACTTCTACATACTTCTAGACATCGATACCATTTTTTTCTCTTGAGACAAGCGCAGTCTGCCATAATATTTATGAAATTCATAGATTCAATATGCTTCGATGGTTAAGTTGCTTTGGCAATTAGTTCTCAATAATAGGCTTTCACAAATCAAAAATCGCCTAGGAAACTCTTCACCCCTGGTTGACGCCCCTCCAGAAAAAGCTATGTTTTTTCTTCAATCATTTGATGATCGTCAAACTATGTGTGTATATTCTTCTAT
The DNA here is from genome assembly GCA_030561745.1 of Metschnikowia gelsemii. Lineage (NCBI taxonomy): Eukaryota > Fungi > Ascomycota > Pichiomycetes > Serinales > Metschnikowiaceae > Metschnikowia > Metschnikowia gelsemii. Next base: position 44,890 of record JAKTYA010000129.1, read on the forward strand.
TCATTCACCGGTGAGATTTTGTCCACAAGATTGGATTGATGGATATATAGTTTCGGTTTCTCAAATCGTCGTCTGGTCCTCATTGCAGAAGGGTTTGTATTCCTTGGATCCATTACATTCAGTTTTGTTAGGTACAATGCAAAATGGATCAGTGTTCTTTCTTTTTCTGGTACAGAAGTATTTTTCCTTTTATTCCATTTTACCTTCATCGAAAATCTTCTATGACGTTCTTTCAGCTCTAAAAGTTTGCATACCCCAACGCTAATTCTATTTCACTTGTCCTCTTGGGTTTATATATTCTTGAAGAGGAATTGACCCAGAATAGGGCCTGTAGAGGTCACGAACTAGTAATAGGCCCTGAAAGAGAACAGTATACGTGGACACAAAATGAAAGATCTGGGCTCTGGTGGTTTTCTCGTCTGAGTCCTAGTTTGTACTGTATTCAATTCAACAAGCCCGAAACTAAACTCGGGCCTGAACCGTAATCAAATTGACCTCTGTTCGATATTGACCATCCATGCATTGAGGCCATGCAAGAAGACACTACTCGAACTAACGCAAAACGCTCATAATATATCCGAAAAATGCAAGTTCAATGTGAGTACGCATGGATTCAATACCTTAATAAATGACGTATTTACACTGCCAACTAGTATAAGGGTTGGAAAAATTGCCTGAAGCCTGAGCCCAGGTTGAGCCGAGCTGGGCGCTCACGTGACCGTCGGTCCATGCCGTAGTTGCAGCGCCTGAAGATGTCCTGCCTAAGTTTTGAGCCAAAACTTTTTCTGCAGATTATATAGATCAAACTTGAAGTCCCTATGTCATGCTATTAATTCATGCTATTATTTCATGCTATTATTTCATGAAGATTCTCATGACGGTGCACTTTGCTCAAGTAGTATCGCACCCAGATTGCAACCTGTCCTGTGCCGCACCTCAGTTCGCAGCCTTTGGATCTCACCAAAAAAACGTCAACCTTAGACCCATTTGAAGAACCTCTTTAAATTGGTTGATTCCCAGACGGATTCTGCCGTGTTCCATGTTCTCGGTGTACTACTGTCTATGTATTTTCTTTGTTGTGGCGTCACTCGCATATAAAAATCTATACGTCGAAGATCACATTTATGGAGCCCGCCCCGAGCCCAGGTTCAAAACCGCCGAGGTCAATGCCATTTTGGCTCACGGAAACCTGGAAAAAGGCGTGCAAAAAGGCTTGCCAAAGAGCATAACATACGGTTTGAAAGAGCCTCTTCAAGATTTTATACAGAATTATACACACGATAGGAATATCGGTAGGTCTATCGGGCGGTTTCTCGACAGTCTTACGTTTTCAAAAGCAAAAAACGACACATCCATTCCCAGCTCCGATCCCAAAGATTTGGTGGGCAGATTTGGGTACGACCCTGCACTTGTGGGCCAGCAGAAACTTAGCACAAACTCATATTTTGACACGCTTTCTACTAATAGAGATCGTGTCCAGCTTGGGCATGAAAACGCTACCCTAGTAATGCTTGTAAGGAATAGCGAGTTGAAAGGCGCACTACAGTCGATGCGCTCACTTGAAGACCGCTTTAATCGCCAGTACAGGTACCCGTGGGTGTTTCTCAACGATGTCCCTTTTGACGACGACTTCATAGACCAAACTAGTGCCATGGCCAGCGGAAAAACGTACTATGAGCTAATCCCTCTGGAAGATTGGAACCCTCCTGCTCACATAGACCCGCAGAAGTTGGATGACAACATCGCCAACTCGCAACACATCATTTATGGGTTTCTGAAGTCTTATAGAAACATGTGCCACTTTAATTCAGGATACTTCTACCGGCAAAAGCGGCTTCTTGACTATGAGTGGTACTTCCGGGTCGAGCCCGATGTCGAATATATGTGTGACTTCATGTACGACCCATTTGAGCTTCTCCGGTCTCAAAATAAGACCTACGGATTCACGATTGCCATTCCCGAGTACCAGGACACCATTCCCTCGCTCTGGCCCACCGTGGAATCGTTTATGGAGAAATTCCCGCACTTTCTTCATCCTAATAACGCGCTTGATTTTCTAACTACCAATGAGTCCGACGTGTTTTTCAACACCCACGCCCTCTCGGACTCCATGTACAACATGTGTCATTTCTGGTCGAACTTTGAGATCGGAAATCTTGATTTTTTCAGGGGTCCGGCCTATTCTGCATATTTTGACCACTTAGACAAAGCGGGCGGCTTTTATTATGAACGGTGGGGCGATGCTCCGGTCCATCTGATAGGCCTTGCCCTTCTTTTAGACCGAAACTCCATACATCATTTCGAGGATATCGGCTATTACCATGCGCCATACATGGCATGTCCTCAATCACGCGAGGTACACAGCGTCAAGCGGTGCATTTGCCGCAAATTCGATGAAAACGGCGAACACAAAGGCGTAGATGTGATGCCTCCAAGCTGTTTGCCCCGCTGGTGGCGCTACGGAGGGGGGAAGCGGTTTCTTAATGAAGCGAACTATATTTTTTAGACAGGCAGAGAGACTTTCGGGGCTATAAAATGGGCCTCGAAATGATCAAATTGGTGGTGGTAATTTGGACCTCAGAAAACGGGACATTCTGAACGCTGGGCAAGTCTCACATGTTTTGAAAGACGGAGGTGGGATCTATTTACCCGTTATTATCTAAAATGATACCAATGTCACAAGTGACTACCGAGGATACTGACGGTGCGAGTGGAATACAATTATTTCGAGGAGGGATGGCCACCAGCCTAATGTGTGGGAATTAAATCATTTAGAATTGAAGTAAAAGCAGTTTTTGCCCGACTTACTCATGCTATACTTGAATGCCCAAAGTATCATGCGGGAGGGTTCTAACAGATGATCGACTGGTTTGAGGCGAGACCATTGAGCGACCAACCATTTCATGATTTTCGGAATTTGGTCATGTGCGTCTTTCTTTCTTTTTCTTCTTGCCTTCGCTTTTCATCCTTCGGTTAGCGAAGGGGACAGGATCTGGGATACTTCCTTTGGACCCCATATCCAAGATTTTGATTCAAAGTCAGATCGAGAGAAAAGGAAACCAACTTTTTATCTATGCGTATGCTGAGAGGTTTTGATTATCGCGTCGTATACGATCTACGCCAGTCTGCTCAGAATATTTTCTGGCAAAAATATTCATTGCCGAGTCAGATCGATTGAATCTTCTCATTAGTTGATTTGCTTTCTTGAAGCTGCCACTTTATGTGCTGTCGGCTCGACTTCTCCTACCTTCTCAAGTATATCGATGTCGGCACCATTCTCTGTCTCGCTACTAATATCAGCAGTATCATTCATCATGGGGCTGACAATCTAACTGCGACAGCAATAAATTCGCAGCATACAGCAAATTACAATTCCAGGTTTATCGTGCGAGATCTAAGATATGATATCCACGGCGTTTTCAGAAGAGCTTTCTTGCTTCATATTTGTGAAGTATTCTCTCGTTTGGTTCAAGTGGGTTGAAAGAAAACAAGGGAGGCATTTGATACCATCTTGTCAACACTACATGCCAGTCAATGCTACAAAGAAGCTGAGGAAATTGGTAATGCAAAAGTGCCAATAAATGACTTGCAAAAAAATGCAGAGCAAGATGAAAAGAGCTCGCTATAAATGAAGAAATTCAAATTAAAAAAAATCCACCTTCTCACCCTTTTTTAAATTCAGGATAAACCGTGGCTCCAAGGAGTTTATGCCGCGTAAATGAGAATGTTATGACAGAACTTTGGAGGTAGTAATCAAATAAAGATATATATCAGAGAATCATACAACGCAGGACATAGATTAACGTATTGAAACGCATACACAGACTAAAGATTCTGATAATTTAAGAGAGACAATAACAATGCACCGGAAAGACCCGTACACCTGCTTGGGTCAGGGAAACTAGGTACCAGGCGAAATCAGCCTAAACCGAGATATTTCGGGGTTTGTTTTGTATTAATATGATCTTAATGCTTCAGAATAATTAATCGTTCAATTTTTGCTTTTCAGAAATGATCATTGTGTTTACTGCTGGGTGACTAATATTGTCCACCCAAGGCTGTCGCAATGGCTGCGATTTTTCAAGTCATCCACCTATACTGTCCTAAAAACATATAATAACCGAACACGATTCAGTGAATAAAGCATATATCTATTTCAGAACTTTTTCAAAACTTTCTCCCTTAGAGTATCGAGCTTTATTGGATGGAATGTTCTCTTTTGAGTGGAAGCTACTCTTGATCATTGAAAGTCTTTAACTTTTACCTGCACCGTGCAACAAGACAAAATTAAAAAAGAAGTACACATTTGCAAAATTCAAACAGTTCAAGTACAAATTCATAAAAGCAACTATTTTAATTACTTGATAAAAATCAAAACAGATGCGTTTTATAAAATTTTGACATGCTGTAATTGACAAAAAAAATCACGGCCGACCGGCGCCATGGTCAAGAATTGGGGAGGTAAAGAGCCGACCTTGGGTCACGTGCCTTGCCGTCCCAAAAGGAATTGGATGTGGATGAGAACTTGGATTTGGTTTCGCAGCCAAAACTAATTCTTAATCACGAACAAGAGAAGGGGAAGCCAAACCTTATAATTTCCACAGTAAGTTGCTTTTAGAATCACCATTTGGTTATTCTGTTTGTTTTTGATCGGTATGATTCTCAAGCATTAGCATCCGGCTCAATAAAAAGGTTTGACTTGAATAAATACTATTTTGACGACAGCCATTGGCGGTAACAAAACGGCCACAGACCACAAAAAATATTCAAAAGCGGTTGATAGTGAGCCTTATTCAAAGAACATGTCTTTGGAAAAAATAGGAGAAGAAATTTGCTTCAAAATACTGCTATAGTTAAAGCTATTTCCTTCTTCTGCTGGTTGATGCTCGCGCTAGCCGCCTGCCAGAACACAAGCCCGCAATTTCTGTCCTGCACATAGAGCAGCCAATGAAACGAGCGTGAAATCTCATTAAGAACTTCCTCGCACATTAGACACTATCCCCTAATAACCACTTGAATCTCCCACTAACGGCTACGAATCATGAGTGGTGGGCCAGTTCCAGTATGGAAGAAATATACGAGCAGACCGACGGGAATCTGGGAGAAAATCAGACAGTTCTTGGTGCTTGTGCCCAACAGATCCTCAGGAAACCCCTTGGTGGAGCATTTTAGGGCGATTCCTCCCGGCGCCAGAATCGAGGAGGCGAAAAACTATAAGGATCCCGTGACCATTCCTGCGGGAGACATCAAGGGAAACCCATACTACAAGCGGGATTACAGACGGAATTACCCTCAAGTACATGGGTTTGACCAGACGAAAGTGTCGGGATTATTGACGTTGGGGTCGGCGGCCAACCCCCGGATTTCCATTGGCGAGAAGGGCTCGAAAGAGTTGGCTGCTTTTAGTTCAGGAACTTCTGTGAGCTTAGCCACAACATTGACATCCATGGATAGCAATGTCATCAAGGGCCAGGTGTTAGGGTCGGCCGGTGAACCTGTGGTAGCTCCTTCCATGCACAAATTCAAATGGAAGATCTTACAAGAACCTGAGCACGGCATGTACACGGACGACTACCCATGCCGCTCTTTCAATATCGAAAAACCTTCTCAATCTTCTCAACCCTCTCAGTAAACTCATTTCACCGATCCCTTCGGGATTCATGCATCATACGTACCAATAGATATCCATCAGAAATCTTTTTAAAATGTTTCTTCTCTCTGGGCTCCTTTGGGCTTTATACACCTTAAGACCCGCTACCGAGTTACTTTTTCGGGTTGCCAAGACCGTCGATCTAGTCACATTCGTGCATTAATGAAAGGAGAATGTGACATGTAGAAAGGAAATTTATATACTTCACCTTGTATGAATCCCTTTCTATATTTGATATGCCACTTTTTGAAAAATCCTTAAATTTAAAGGCTGTCTGGATATGACTGTTATTAAACGATTTGATGGCCCTTCTAATCAGGAATCTTCATCCATTGAACTGTTTGCGCATGAAAAACTCTATGATTCCGTACATCAGCCAGATATTGTCGTGAAACTCATTCGAATTAGTCGAAAAGTTTGCTCAGACTTATTGAAAGGAACGGCTCTTTAAAAACAGTTGAACTCAGAGTGAATCTTCGTGACTTGATAAGTTTTTTATTAAACCTCCATAACCTAATTGGTATTTAACTAAACCCTCATATCAAACGTGTTTTTTCAATGCAGAATAGAGAGTAACAATGAAAGAGTAGTCTCCGTAGATCACAGCTCCAGTTTGTTTCTGATCCGAAATAATAAACTGTAACTGAACCATGCAGAGGTGAATTCGTAATTGACGAATTAGGTATGCCAATGTGCTCTCCTTAAAGTCTCTCTTTGTTGATATCTAGAGGCAAATGGGGACTGAATCTGCGAAATATATAGACATATAGCAGAAAGCTTTGTCCAGCTAAGAATTTCCGAGCTGGATCAGAAATTTCCGGGGGATCTGGCCCAGAGGCTTGTCTCCCAATAATAAACTGTTCGTTTTGGCTATGAGTTCAATCCCTCTTGAGTCAGTTCAGAGAGACGCAAACCAAAGTAAATGCCTTTCCTACCTCGCTGCTCAGCTGCTCAAATCGAGGCATTAAGGCAGGCCCTAATAGGGAATGCCTGTGACGCAGCACAGACGACAATATTGCGTGCAGCTATCGTCACTTAAAGCTCTTTCGTAACTAGTGAATCAGAAACAGCTGCATAAATATCATTAGGAAACACGCATGCTCGTGGAGCTACAACTTCGAAAAACCATCTCAGACCAAATAAAGAGATGTAGCCTATGAATTGTCTTGTTTTCCCACCATCCATTTCCCAGCCCCTTCACCTCTCATACCTACCAAAACCATCGGCCGCATGCCTTTGTCACCACCTACCATCTCAGCTTCCATTCTCAATCGGTCAGAGACCCGAACCAATATCAAGCCTTCCAGATTGTAACCCTGGAAAAACCGCCGAGAAATGTATAGCAAACCATAATGTGAGATACTCCAAGCCTACCAAGCCTGTAGGGTTCATGGAATGTTCGGTCTCACACGCATGTACCATCATATATGGACTCTGCAAGATCGGGTGGGTGTCGACTGCCGCATGTTCACTAGGAAAATCAACCCGATGGTCGACTCGGAAGTGTAGTACCGGAACTCTGTAAAAGTTATCATATGAAATAGTGAACTCGACAAACTTCTTTAATTCAGATTCATTGTCCGGGCAAACATCCATACTCAAATACAAGTATTTCGACGCACAAGCTTGCTTTATGAATGTATTGCTGACTTGAACTCGTTGGCCAGAGCCAAGCTGGGCAAGAAGACTGTCGTGGAAAGATTCAATGGCGTCGTTGAAGCCAGCAAGATCCATTGCATAACCATGAAAACTGTATAAAGCGAGAAAATAGTCGATCACCAAGAGAGATTCGATAAAGTGAGTCTAATTTTGTATCTGTAATTACTTTGTGTAATTACCGCATGGATTATCTTGCTACTTACATATGCAAGCAACTATGGGCGTCACAGTAGGGGAGTCTTTTCTCGCTTGTTAAAGAATTGGCCTTAGATTATTTTTCAAGTTCGCGGTTGACATTTTATCATTCTCCTTGAGACTACAATATATCCATCCAGCCTACGTTTTTGCAGAAAGAAAAAAAAAAGAAAAGCTTGAGCTCAGCAGAAATATCCAAATCATTTCGTTTCTTAAGGGAAATTTGCTTGGGCCTGAAGTCTCAAGTGGCTTTATTTGGGCTCAAGGAGATTGGTTGGTCCGGACACGACTAGAGGGGTTAAAGGTGTCAAGAATAAGTTCTTACAGGTAAACAATCTATCTTATTCTTTTACTTTTTGATAAGTACAAACTTTATCTCGATGATAAATGAGGACAGGCCTTTTCTACAATTCTAAGTTATCCACGAGATAGTCTACATAATCTGGCATAGGTGTGCGCAATGACGGTTGATCAGCATGGACACATTAAACCGAAATTAATCATTAATGGAATAACATGGGAAAGACAATCTAGTCCAGATTTTTGAAATTTCCTGTAAGTTTTTGTATGCTTTCTAATGACAAGAATTACAGCTTAGGTGGAACCGTCTCGCTAATTTCTGAGAACTGGAGGAAAGAACTGGAGAGAATCGTGATCAATGAGATTCAGAATGACTCAAAATGACTCCGAATGACTCCTAAAAAACGCATTGAGTAACACGAAAAACATGAAAAAGAGATAAGAAATTCACATCGAGCTCCTTGCAATTGATTGTGGAACGCTTAATCGTGATATGCTAGGAGAACATCCTGGAATGATACAGAAGAGATAAAAACCACTGTCATGAGGTGATGGTGCACACAACTGTTTTAATTTGCTCAGATCCCTCGTAAGCCGTAAATATATTTGTACTTAACTTCAAACTTCACCGTAATTATAGAAAAAAAATACAGGAGAAGCCCTCCGACATGTTGAGAATCTATTGAGATTCTTTGTCGTCTCCAAATTCCCCGTTCTAATAGTATGTTTCTGTCTCTCAGTCTCCTCCTCTTTCACCTTTTGTATCCTCTTGCGAGTCACGTCCGGACCCCTCACTCCGTCTTTTTCTCCTCATCTTCTTGCATGGTCGACTCGCTTAACAAGTTCAGTTTCCCGTTGAAAAGAATTCCGGAATTGCTCGCACTGATCGAATTCCTGTTATACATTTCCTTAACTTTCTCGGCATTGGGGTGCTTCAACGAGACTCCACTGACGCCAGACTTCGGCCCGCCAAGCTGCTTTTGCATGGCATAGTCGCCGCTATCAAAATACTTCTTATCCTGTAATTTCGACGCAAGAATTTGTTGCTTGGTAGGAAGCTTGCCGTACATCTTGAAGATACGTAATTCCTGAGGTGACAATTTCGACAAGTCGAGGCCTTGCAGGTTGCTGGGAGGACCCAATGGATCTTCGTCGCCCGACATTTCGATGAAAATAGAAGTTTTTCTATGCAATTCGATAAGATTGAATTGAATTGAATTGGACAGCTCCCAATCTAAAGAATGCTCCCTAAGATAAAAGCCAGAAGGAGACTAGGGCGCAGCGAGCGAACGAGCGGGCCTCCCGCGTGGGGAAAAGCTCTGTGCATATGCAGGATAGAGCCACCGCCCAATTTCATCTATGAGTATTCTGGGTTTGCAATTTGGCCTTGAATCGTTTGGAAAGTATTTTTTCTATAAATACTCGGTATTCTACAACTCTCAGTTGTGCAGATTATTATTGGAGTCTGGAGATGTTTAGGAATTTGGGTGGTTTTGCTAGGCCCCCTGATTTAATGCTGTGGACCTTGAAAGATGGCGGCAGCAGAATAATTGCTGCAAGCCCACATTCGCACTCAGCAGCATGGCTTAGATTGGCCTGGAGACAAAGTCAGATCTTCGCCCATTTGGTGGGTGTAATAATTAACGAAGGATCACTTTTGAAAAATAATTAGGCCAGGGGAATTAATGACAAACGCCAAATCTTGATGGTTTTACTCTTGGATGTTTTTGTTTTTCTTATCATCCATCGTTTGATTGCCCCTCTCTTGTCTTCTTATACCTGAAGCTTGTGCTCTTCAATTCGTAGAATAGATCCCCCATACCTCTCATAACACCTCTTGTAAAATCCCATGAATGGCTCAGCTATCAAAGATCGCCAGAGATGTGCCATGCAATACCCACGGCAAAGCTGTGAATGACAAGATCATAAGATCAACCACATAAACAATAACGTCATATAGCTCGATTGGGATTGGTAATTTATTTGGAAGTTTACTAACAGCAAGAAGAATCTCAAAACTGGTCTCCAAGCCCTTTGTATGAAGTTCGGGGGCCACTGCATAGAAATCCGCCTGGAAATCGACCACAATGTATATGTCCAAAGAGTTTGACCGAGAATTCAAGCCTGAAAGATGCTTTTCCTGGATGAATCTATGGCTGAGGTGGAAATTGACCGGCGTGGTTGCGGGCCAACATAATTTTACGCTGATAAGATCGTTCGAGTCGAAAGTGCAATTTCCAAAATTGTTCAATTTCACAAGAAGCTGCTGTTTGGGTTGTGTTAGATAGTCATACGGTATTGTTAAGACCAGATTTTCTGTACTGAAATCGTCGATGGTGAGAATCGGATGATCTCTCACATATAAGGCAGTTTCGTTGAGCCTCAAGAGCCGTGGAGTAGAAAGATTGGTAGGTTCATGCACAGGAACATCATAATAATTTGGGATTTGAAATCCGTAAACTTCTGTGTTGGCCCATACGAGGCCTCTCTTCGGTAGTATGGAAATGAGCATAAGAAACGCCAAGAGGCGCATTCTGAAAGGCTTTGAAAGGGTTTTAGAAAGCGCTAATACGACCCTTGAGATCTTTTCTGGCCGTATATACTTCCAAAGTCTCTGCTGTCGTTGTTTGTATCTTCTTTATCTCGGCCTTTTAAGAACCCCACTAACAGTTTTCGCTAAAATGAGGATGTTTGGGTGTGCACAGCAGTGTGTATATAAGAACCACGTGATCTAAGTAGCATTAAGAAGCCGACATTTCCATCTTGAATTTTGGGGCTTTACGTCCAAGTGACCATGACTCTGGTTGAAGGTGAGGCCCTCTAGCTCGACATCAACGTCAATAGGATAATCAAACTTGAACGTGGCCAAAATCACTTTCACGTACACTTCGGTCGTATACCACCCATAAAGATGTAGGTGATTGAGGCCTGCGAACGCGTTCATTAGTATGGCCAAAATCGCCAGGGTAAGCAACTTTTTATTCTCAGTATACTCCAAAAATCCAATAGTCAACTTGCGGATCGACCCCAGGTGGTTTGGAAGTGGGTCCTTGAGAAAATCCACAAATCTCTCCAGTAGCACAAATGAGTTATTGCGCGAGTATGTGAGTGTAAGCGTTCGTAGAGAATCCGAAAGGTTGAAAAGTGACAAGTTAAATGGGTACTGCCAAGTGCAATCCCGAAGGTATAACATCGAAATTCCTTTCAAGGAAGAGGCGTCTTGTTTGTCGAAATCCGACTCCAGCCATTCAAAATGGTAGTTCTGAAGCGTGAGCAGATATAGATTTACGAATTGCGTGAGATGGCTCAAACAGAACACTTTACGACTTTTGAATGGAGCGATATTGACAAGATCAAGCGTGCGGATATTTGCACATTTATTATACTTGAGCCAATGAGACAGGCTTTCAGAACACACACGTACGTGCTTGAGTTTTGGAAATATTGCCGCAGATAAAAGCCGGCCAAACGGATCCAGGTGGTATTCAGTATAAGCGTCCGGAGTGGTGATCAGAAGCAACTCACAATAAAAGCAGGCGGGGCCCTCGTTGATTTGGAGCTCATATACCTGACTCCATGTCATTTGGAGCAGCCTCATGATATAGGGAAGAAGCCGCTGACGATAAATACGGCATGTCAGGGCTAGATGTTTGACGTTTTGACGCGAAACAAGCCCAAATATACCCTCAAGGATCTCGAACGGAAGGTCTATGAGCGATAAGGGCATTTCAAATCGAGGTCAAGGCTTTCTGAGTATTTAAAAATGGCAAATGTTGCCACGGATTTTCGAAAGGAATGGCCCCTTTGCTGTTTTGCCACTGAGAGTTTTGGAGGTCTTTTTTGTTTGAATGGCGGTTCTAAGATTTCCAAAACCTTGGATTATAAGTCTAGGCTCAGGCTCACAAATCACCTCAACTGTGTTTCAGTGGGTGCTACAGTGAATGAGTTATGAGATCAGATCCAGCGACTCGCGCGTTCCTACCCCGGACTTCGCACTTGATTAGGCCCGATCTGGGAAACCAAGCCCGAGAAACAAGCCGAGAAAAATAGGGAAATTGTGAGACATGGGAAGAGCAGTAGAAACATTAAGGGAGAGTAGGAGGAGTTTATACGAGTTTTGAAATTAGTAATTACGAGGGCTCATACTCGATTGTAAAGCAAAAGGAAAAATAAAAGGAAAACACAAAAGGAAGAAGTCTATAATGAGACAACTAGTGGGAAAATGGTATCTGGTGCGCATTTATTTTGTCAGCACTTATGTCTGGCATTCGAGGCCCAAATGAGAATTCCGGCAATCGAGTGTTTGCTCCGACAAGAAAATCCTGAAAAGCCTAGCATTGTAAGCTCTTGGCACTTTCGTGAAAAGTTAGAAAGAGCAATTTGAAATCTCTTCGTGTGCCCTAAAATATAATTTGAAGTTCTGAAACTTTCAATTTGAACCCGATTTTTGGTACATATTTTTGGTTTCAATTATTTGAGGTCCACCCCAAACCTCTTCTCATATTTCGCAACCGCTCCTTGTTTTTCTAGCCTGAGTCAACGAGAACCTTTGCCAAATAAGTCAACGGGCACCGTTGTCAAAAGCAAACGAGAGGCCAATAAAGCACAGCTTGGATAGTATCCTTTATATATAAAATCCTCCTCAATTCAATACTCCTTCGAGTTTTAACTCTGTATTACTGGATTGGCTTGGCGTCATGGATTTCGCAGCTCTCAATTTGCTCCACTTTAAACTTATGCCCATTATCTTATGCCCGGGTACATGATAAACCAGATAATGAACCGACCACGTCGTGTTTTCTATTTTTTATTATCTTTTATCGAGGGCCAGTGCAGAATTGACTTCCATTAGATATATAGACCAATAACAAACCAATGAATGTAGCGAGAAACTGGTTCACGACCACGCTTTCGCCCATTGGATGTCGGCTCCAAACACATTAAGTCTTTCCCAATTAACGAGATTGGTTCAGCCAAGTCGTCACGAATAGGCAATTCTCAAAAAAGCACTCTTTGCTTTTGCCTAGATCCTCCGTTTTGCAAATCTTAAAAGTCAAAAAAGAAGAAATTCAAAAGGGATTCGGGCATATTCGAATGGGTCGAAGGCAGATGATGGCTCACCAGCATAAAGAGGTTCACTGGCATAAAGAGGTTCATGGCAAAAAAATCCTGTTGCTGAAGTGCAGCGCGACGAGGGCCTAAGTCTAGGGCCGCACGCTAGGGCCACATACCAGGCATTTAATTTGGAACTTGTCAGAAACAGTACATAAATATATTACAGTTTACTGGTAATTCGCAAGTTCTTGAAACAGATGCTTGATCGAGTTAAGCACACAAAACTGCAAAACCGAGACCAACTCAACTCGCCAACCATGATTTTCACAAGGAAATCCATTTCAAAAAATGTTTCTTTCCTACGTGGGAAGCCCTACGTGGGAGGTCTGTGTGCGGCCCAAGCACAAACATATGAACTCAGGGCCCTGGAGCAACGGATCTCAAGGCCCAAGGCGCGAACCACCGTTCCGACATGAAAACCGTGCCAGAACCTCACCAACCTTGACTGAAAATATAATCACCCAACTGGCGAATCTGGCACTTTTTCGACCGGCAACCCTTGTCATAAAAAAGCCTGCTTTTCGGTTTCGTGTCCTTTTCTTTGTTGTTCAATTGCATTGCTGCCATCTCCACTTAAGTTGGCCTCCTCCTCTATTGTACCTACTTTTGGCGCATACTTCAGCTCCAATTGAAAAAAAATAGTTTCCAAATTCGTCAAGCGCCATGAATTCGTTGGACCAGGTGGTAAATTTGAAAGTAAAGATTACGAATCTCTTGGACGAGTCGATTGCCGGAACTGTGTATGCATTTTCAACAAGGCAGAAGATCTTGGCGCTCAAAATCACCCCTCCTTCTTCAGGGAGATCATCCCTGCCGCCGCCGCCAGAAGAAACCTTCAGGATCATAAACACTGCCTTCATAAAATCCGTCGCTGTGCTTCCGCCGTTCCCGAAAAAAGGCCTGCGGTCCACAGATCTGCCGGCGCAACTTTCCAGGATCGACGTCAAGCAGCTCGAGGCCGCTTTGAATCAGCACCTTGCGAATTGTAATAGCGGATCATCTCCCGAAACGCACACACAAGCAGCTCCACACACATTGGCCAAAGTCTCTGGCACCGGAAATAAAAAAACTGACTCGAGCCCGCTAGCTTCAAAAGTATTTGAGAAACTCTCGTCCAAACTAGGAAAGGAGAACGTCCAATGGCAAGGAAACGAGTCCATTTTGCTCTTCAAAGAAATCGCTGTTTCCAAGCCTTATGCACTCAACAAAATCAGCAATTCTAAGAGAACGCAATCCTCCGAACACCTCGAGAAGGCCCGTGCGGCGTTGCGAGAGGTGTGGTTGACTGACGATAACTTCAAGAGGGGCGGATGAACAGCTATTTAGAGAAGAAGCTGCATCAGGAAAAGTCATCATTCACGAATTTCAAACAAAAAAACATTACTTCACTAACTGCGTATATAGACCATTGAATTTCATGGCTTTGGATAGTGGTACACCCACAGAACCTCGACTTTATCAAAAAGCTTGATGCTTGAACTAAGCTTTGTGCCGCCAATACCATCAAACAGCTCCCACGGCAATACAAGACGTTTTGCTGTCATATAAGTCCCGTTGTGCTGGGGAAGAGGCCTGCTCATCTCACCCAAGGTCTCGAAGTATAAATTAAACCACGTGTAAGCTATGCAAAATTGTCTTTCGAACGAGATCTTGACATCTTTCATCTGCGCGGTGATAGGCATGTTGATGGGAACGTCCAAGTAGGACGAGTTGGCACAGATTTGAGGTAGACCCAAGCTCTGGGTACGCAAGATCTCAACGTCCAACCCCTCTTTCCTTTCAATGTACGTGGACAATCTGAACTTGCTAAGAACAAGTAGCAGTGTAGGCCTCACCACCGTGATTTTTGTGATGACCGACCGCGTCACATCAAAGGGAACGCGATCCCGCGAGTGAAAGGCCTTAAAGTTACTTATCATTTTGTCTGAAAGCAGAAGGTATCTTTTCCAATAGGAGAGATACTTGACCTGGCTTGCGATCGACACGCCTTGTCCAAAAAACTTCCTCATACGCCTTCGCGTGAACATCGCAATGGCCTCATCGACAGAAATATACACCCCTTTCATCTTGGCCTCATACATCAAATACGCGCAACAAACCGTGCCCGATCTTCCCTTGCCTTCCCGACAATGTATCAAAGCGACATTCTTTGGGGATTTCCCAAAAAACTCGCCGATTTCTTGCGTGATTGCAATCATGAGCTCGACGCTTGGAGGCAGATGGTCGGGAAACGGATGGTACGACCAGTTCTCCTCGGCTATATCTTCGGTAGTATACCCCGATCCTTCGCCTCTCAAGTTCCAGATATGCCAATGCGTTTGGTTGCCTGATTTGTATCGGTTTAGGTGAGAGACTACTCTATCTACGGGCGAGCGAAAGATGTTGGAGACAAAGTTATCTGACGGCCCAGCAGCCACAATGATCCGTGGGGTGACATACGAAAGATCAAGCCAGTTTTCAGAATCATGGTAGCTTTTTTTTGGCGCTGAAACGAGTGCTCTAATCAAGCTATTGGGGCTCATTGTTTGGGTGCAAAAAAGCGTGGAGCGAAGCCCAGAAATGGCTTGGGCTGAACACAGTTGAGGAATTGCTGCAGTACACCTGCGCACCAAAGTTTGCCTACTACTGCCAGATAGTTCCTGTAGGGTAATATGCACTGAGGCGAATATTGTTCAATGGAGATAAATTAGAAATATGTACAAAAAGGCTATGTTGCCTTTCGCCGGTAAGTCAAGGTGACAATATGTATTTCGGCATTTGGATCATCTCAAACATTCCCCCTCCAAGTCCACATTACTCTTCGTTTTGATCGCTTGCAGGGCTTGGTTTCACAATTGTTCAACGTTGTGTAGATCGAGACCTCTAAGATTGTTTGCTTCGCTCAACAAGCTCCTTCTTCTGTAAATCATCTCCTGCTATGAATTCCACGCACATGAAGTCACATAGTATTGGTTAAGCGGAGCTTACATGCTAGCAGCTGCCAAATACTCGCGAACTTTGGCACTCAAGACTGGGTCAGCTTTGATTTTCAATTGCATTTTCGTGGCCTCGGCGAAAGAGGTTGCTTGTACCTTTTCCTCGAAAGTTCTAGCCAACTCGGAGCCCTCTTCAAACAAAGCAACTGCCTCCTCGGGCTTATCAGTTTGCAACTTGACTTGCGCAAGAGAGATCCTGGCGATTTCAGACTTGGGGTCTAACTCACAGGCTTTCGTGAGTAACTCCTCGGCCAAAGGCAATTGCTCAGGGCCCTCTCTGGATATCAAAGAAGCCTTATTAATCAAAGGAACAGCACCAACACTGTAGTTTGGCAAAGCCTCCTGTAATCTGGCGGCAATCTCGTATTGTTTGATGGCACTTTGAATATCCCCATGATCAGCCAAGATTTCACCGTAGTAGTTCAAGATTTCGGGAGAAGTTGGAAATTTCAATCTGGCCTCGTTGAACGATTTCTCAGACTGTTCGAACTTGCCTTGTTTGTAGATGATACAGGCCAATTGGATATAAGCGTAAAGGTTGTTAGGGTTGTACTGCTTGGCCTTCAAGAAGTTCTCCTCGGCCTTGTCCAAGTCAGAAGTGAGGTAGTACAATTGCCCCAAGTGGTAGTAAACGTCTCCATTCTCAGGGTCAGGTTTCTGGGCACGCTCGAAATCAGCAAGAGCCTCGGTGAACGAGGATCTGTCGGCATTAATCAACGCTCTCATGATGTAGGTTCTAGGTCTTGGTTTGAGAGCAATGGCCTTGTCGATGAGCTCCGATGCTTCGGTAGGAACGTTTTTCATAAACTGGAACGCAGCGAGGTATTCCAATGCAATCGAGGCCGTGGCCGCTTCCGCAGACTCTTTGTTCAAGGACTCGATTTTGTACGCTTCCACGGCTTGGTTCAATAAAGAGTCGGCCTTTTCATACCCTTCTACAGTGTTGGCATTGATATTACTCAAGGCCTCGAACAAGAACTTGTCACCGCCAGTAGACTCTTCGGAAATACCCTCAGGGTTGAATTCTGGAACGTAAGTGCCGAAGAAAGAGCCGATGGTGGATGCCGAAGGTAACTCTGGCACTCTGTTCTTCAAGTTGGCCTCAACAATCTTCAACGAATGTTTCTGCAAGACCTTCTCCAAGGATTGCTCGACAGACTTCGAGTTAAACCCGCCGAAAATTGTCAATGCAGTCAAGTCAAGCATCGATTCAGGATACTTCTCCAACGCCTCGTACGAATTGGCCCGACGCAAAATACACTTCACGTAGTCGCGCTTGATGTTGATGGCAGCCGTGGCGTCTTCAATGACTTGCTCATGTTTGTCCAAAGCCGCGTAGCATGCAGATCTATTGGAATAGAAAACAGGGTCTTGTTTCACCTTTAATGCAGCAGAATAGAAGGTGATGGCGTCCTCGAAGTTCTCCGTCTTATAGTGGTCGTTACCGGCCTTCTTCAACGAAAGTGCCCACCCTTCCTTTTCCAGGTCCGAAAGCTTGGCAATGAGTTCGTCAGTGATTTGAGGGTATCCTTTAGCATCTACGGGATAAGGGGACTTCACGTCGGAACCGCCCGTTTTCGACTCGGTCTTGGCGTCGCCGTTGCTCCCGTTGGCGTTGGAATCACCAGAGTCCTTGGTGGACTTCTTTTTCTTCGACTTTTTCTTCTTGGAACCGGGTTCAGATGCCGTGGTTGTAGCTTGGACTTGCGCGTAATAGTAGTAGGCGCCTGCGGCAGAGGCACTGGCCAAAAGTGCAGCTAGAATGGCGGTTTTGTTTCTGGAAAAAAAGCTAGACTCGGACATATCGTTCTTTCAACACAGAGCGAGATGTAGTGGGCGCTAAGTGGCGGTCAGGTTTTGTTGAATATGGGGTTGCTGTGACAACGGCAAATGAAAAGAACGTTTTGTGCAAGCGACTGCGTTTGTATATTTGCTTCGGTTCTGTTTTGATGTTTAGTGAAGACAGAAAAACCACACTTTTCTAAATTTGTGATGATTTTTTTCTTCCCTGTTTCACGAAATCAATGGTGTTGGATTTGGGGAGTTTCAGGTTTTCACAATCGAGGGTGGGCCAAGAGGAAGTCAAGGTGGAAATAATGTTAAAGGAGGAAGTTTCCGGTGCGGTGAGATCGGTGGAGCGAGCGCTCGCGTCGCCAGTCGAGAATTTTCCTGTTTTTTTCTGCCTCCACGCAGGACCCTCTTTGGAGAAAGAGAAGGTCTGTTGCTGTGGTGCATTCCATGAGATTCTATGCGAAAGTGTGAAAATAATGATGTTGACACTACGATTATTATTGTTGTATTGTTATTCTTGTTACTGATATTATTAGGGCTTATATATCTTGAGGAATTGCAGTTTTCTAAATTCATGTAGGTTTGGGGGTGTCTGTATGGAGTGGGTTTCCTTTACAGCTCCAGAGGACTTTATCCAATCCGGTCCAGTCCAGTGGGAGTGCGAGTCAACTGGGCCCCGGCCCTGGGCACTTGAGAACACTACACTGGCACGGCAATGCATAACAAACGCACTCATTTAGCAGCACTCAGTCACGCGTGATTTCATGGTCAATAGCGTTCTTGCTACGACATCCACTTTTTCTTTGACCCGAAAAAGTAGTACCGAGAAATGCAACTAGCGACTTCTCATGCCGTTAGCAGTAACGCCATCAAACTCCGAGGAATATATCTTGAGTAGTCTAGTCAATGCTCATCGATTATAATCGTAACTGGAACTATGTTCCCGCTAAGGCCGGTAGCATTGATGACATCAAACTCCGGGTATTACTTTTCAGGTAATTCTGTAAGTGCTCATCAATTAAAATCGTGATCGGCATAACAATCCTGTTAACGCCGTAAGCAGGAATAATATCAAACCCCGAGGAGCACGTCTCAAGTAGTCCAGTAAATGCTCATCGATTATAATCTTAACTGGAATAATATTCTTGCTAATGTCAAACTCCGTACCTGTACCGAGCCCTCTGATGTTCAGAGTCGTCCTGGTACGAGTTTTCCCGAACAACATCATCGTATGTCGGTAGCGGCATGTTGCCATCACTTGACCCTCCTGGCGCATCATGAGCCACATTGCTCGAAGTTATAGAACCAGCTCGCCCCTTTCCATCAGCGTACGGCACCGAAGTCATGGAATGTTTATCATTCAATGGCGGTTTTTTATCCGGCGGAAATCCACTGTTGACACCATCGAGTTTGGTTTCGGGTACCTTGCCCAAACTTGTACCTGAAGCATTTGAGTGCAAATTACTGGTGAGCTTAAGTCCACTCAACACTTGGATATCAGGGCAGAAGATGTCGATGTACTTGACCTTCTCGGTGGCTTCTCGCGCAGACCCCGACTCCGACACTTTCTCACTAGAAACTCCAGCAACAATAGATAGCCCGTAACCCCTGGCAATATTACACGTGTGGAATGTTGGGGGAAGATTCCTCGGGAGACGGAAGTTCTCATAATACAAACTAGGGATCTCTAATTCGTAGGCATTAGGCGCCACAAATCCAGAACTTGTGGCTGATGATGATCTTTGTTTCTTGACCTTCATCAAGTCAAATTGTAAGTTCAGGTATGTGTTATTGCACAAGGGGATGGTTTCTTCGACTCGCGATTGATGCATTTCGCTTGTACTGCCGTCATTATCCAAAACATAAAGAAGAGTAACGGACTTCAACTCAAACTTGAGGCTTTGGAGATAAATGAAGCCCAAACCATTGGACTGATCGGGTTTCCCGTAATTGGCCAAAGAGTACTTGGCAGGATCCACATCAGATACAAAATATAGTTTGAAATTGGGCGCAGTGGTAGGGGATAGACTGGGAGGATGAGGCATTCTCATTTCGAAAGCAAATGGCACATCCACACAGTTGACAACCACTCCGCCTGCCGACAGAGGCCCTGAGCGGATGGAAGATGGGGACCTATAAGAATTTGCACCGAAAAACGAGCTGAAGAACTTGCTGCTCCGACTTTCAGGGGTAGCTGGCAACGATTTAGACGCAGACGACACCTTGATACCCACGATCTCGGGAACCCGGTCTTTAAATATCAAATCCTTGCGGAAAAACCGTTCTCTATACTCGCGCTCTCCATAAGGGCTGTATTGGTTGTTCAAATCGAGAGGAAGAAAAACGAACGGATCAAATGCCCGCAAATTGGCCTTGAGAATCGACGATCTCTTGCATGTCACCTTGACGAAATATTTGATACTGGCCATTCCATTCATATCTGGCAAAGACGGAGGTAGCTGAGCATTTATGTGGTAGTCTTGAAATTGAGGGGTTTGTCCGTTTCCTTGCATGGCACGGCCCGGGTTGAAATAGTTGTTGGCCGAGGCCACTAAGGTTCTTCCGTTGAAGTTGCCATTGTTGATGACCATGTCGAAACTGTTCTTGCTGAACAGAATCTTGTTAGAGATCCCGGTCAACTTCTTGCATGAGTTAGAGAGTGGAATCTTGAACAGGAAGGCGTAAGTATATGTTCCTGGGGTCAACGTATAGTCCTTCGATTGAGAAACTTGCCGCACATTTTCCGGTGGAAACACAACACTTGAGTCGTAAAGTATTTTGTGAGTATCCTGACGAAATTTATCCTTGCGTTTATCCTTTCGCTCTCTCTTCCTTTCTTTTTTGGTTCGGCCCCCTTCTCTTTCGCCAGGAATCACGAGTTGCGTCTCCGCCACACCCTCGAGCTTCACCTGAATATACGAGAGGGTCAAAGCGGAGGTCGTGGTGAGTTTCACCACCCCGCTAATAATATCATGGTTAGTAAAAGTCCCGCCAGTTCTACCTCTGTCGATCTCTATTTGCACATCATAACCCATGGCGGTGGTGTCCAGCAAATGTGCTCCCTTTGCCAAAGACTTTTTAGCACATGTGACCCATCAGTGCAGTCTTGCTGCAGTCTTGCTGATTGCCGTTTAGGGCCATGCCGCATTGAATCGCACCGCACCGCACCAAGCACTTTAGTCCTCGCACAGCCCCAACTAAGAAACCAGAAGGGAATTACGAGATCTGAAAAAATGTCTCGGAATTGCGAAAAAGAAGCCCAAGTATCATAGGAGTGTAGTCTAGACGCAATTCATAATCTGTAAAAGATTTTTTTTCCTGTTTTGAGGCGTCTAAACTGTCATCACTTGCTCATGACGTCAAGGCTTGCCCATTGACGACGGGTGTTCCTGCACGCCGCCACGGGATTTGTTTGCCCATGCCCATGCGACTTTTCACCAGTCTCCACTAAATCCATTAGATGTTCTCACGTATCTCCAGAGCACGTTTGCCACAACAACTGTTCAGCTCATTTAACTCGCTTAGATCGTTCAATTCGTCTCTCAGAATGTCTGCTCCTCAAACCACCCAGGTCGAAATCATCCAGCAAGGTGATGGCACCACCTTCCCTAAGGTTGGAGACACTGTCACCATCCATTACACCGGAACTTTGGAGAACGGCAAGAAGTTTGACTCTTCTCGCGATAGAGGCAAGCCATTCCAATGCACCATCGGTGTCGGCCAAGTCATTAAGGGCTGGGATACCGGAATCCCCAAGTTGTCTGTTGGTTCGCAGGCCAAGTTGACGATCCCCGGGCACGAGGCTTATGGCCCAAGGGGATTTCCTGGCTTGATTCCACCAAACGCCACGTTGGTCTTTGACGTGGAGTTGTTGGGTGTCAACTAAGCGTCGTTGTTGTACCTAGTTGTTTATAGTTAAAGCTCCAATGCCACACCTGAATCAGTCACTTTCACCCTGTTCTGGAGTGACACAGTAGATAAATTCACTTTGTAGTGCATGTCGTATACTTGCAATTGAGGCAACTCTAAGCTTTCAGCTTTGGGGCCGTCAAAGCTGAACCTAGTATAGAATTCAAGAACATGCTGGCTGAACGGTAACACAGGAAGAATTGATTTCTTCATTGGTGATTCGTTTCTCATATCTTCGAAGTCCCACTGGACCCCTTGGCTCATCGCTCTGTCTGTGGTCAAGGTCGACGCAAAAGTCAATATCCGCGATGTAGGGTTCTCTATAATGAAGCGAAGACACACTTTCTCTTCAGCATCATCTACCTGAAGCAAGACCCTTGGATCTTGTAAAGATATCACGAATTCTTTCTCATCCGTAACATACGTGTTTTCTACACTAGCACCGTCTCTTTTATACGAGAACGTCGCACTGGCCATAACAGAAATAGTGGTCGTGGACGGCCGGTGTCTTCCACTAGTAACGAACAGACGCCCGTATGTTAACTTATCTGATGAAAGGTCATCCAGCCACGACGATGTGATCTCCGGGCTTTTTGTCCGTATGTGGAGCACTGCCAGGGTGATGACAATACTTCCCGATTGAAGAAGATCGTGCGTATCTTGGACATGTGCCTGCAAAAACCAAGACCTCAGGATCAGAGGCATGGAGTGGCCTTCTGCACTTGGTTCAAGGACAAACGGGTTAGGAATCGAGGGTACTTCACCCTGATATAAGCGGGGTGAAACACCGAATATTTGAGAAAACGGGTTGGGGAAAATGTCCACCCCAATTTCCTGGATGTCATATTCAGACAATTCTCCCGATGAACTTACAATGATGAGCTTGAAGTACAACACTACTTTGAGCTTGGTTTCCTCCGGTATTCTTGAGCTTGGGGATCGCGTAATACTCACATGGAGAATTTGCTTGCGGTATTTGGCGTTGCTCTGTAATGCGTCAAGTAATTCCATGGGCTCATCGTCTTTCATCAGATCCCAATTCGCCTGTGCATGTAAATCCTTGGTTTCAATCATGTCGTTATAGACAATCGTCTCCACGAGAAGTTTCAAGCTTTTACACCCGACATTAGCCGCTGGAGCGTCGGGGAATAAAAGTTTTACTGGTATTTGGAGCTTCTCGCCGATGATAATTGAATATGGCTTGGGTTCGGCGTCAACATAAATGTTCGGACGGTACGGTTTCACGAGCAACTTACAGGCGTTGCGTCCCTTTAGATCTCTCGGCTTTTTGATCATCTTCCCGATATCGTTCATCATGTATAAATCGAACGCATGCTGGATGATTTGATGATTTATACTGAGTTTCTCGTTTTTCATCATAAGAGTCTCTTCATCCATGATTCTGACCTTCACCGTGGTAGACACAGATACCTCGCTGATCAGAAACCATCCTGCAGTCGATGCTCCTTGCCTCAAATGCAACACAAGAGCTTCTTCACCAAATCTCGTGAAATTGAAGTTGGCTTCACCGTTTGCTAACGATGAAGTTTGTAACTGGTCCTTTTGGTTTCCCGTGCTGTTGAGCTTAGCGATTGTACCATTGTCATACTTGATTTCGATTGAAACCAACGCAATATCGATACTACTTCCTGGAAGAGCTTTTTCTAGGGCCGAGGAGTCAAGTTTTGACAGGAGAGTAATTTGTGTAACAATTGTATCTGAAACACGAACTTCCGTTTCAAGAGATGCATTGAACAAAACCACGTCGAGATTCACAAACGGACGCTGGCCTTTGAAATTAATTGCCGGACAGTCGGATAACTTAATTTTTTCAAGGGACTCAGGAATTCTATTCGCACTCGAAATGTGAAGGTTTATAAGCTGTTGCAATGCCATTGGGACGTGGTTCGCTATTTTTGCAGCCATGAAGAGCTTTCTCGTTAGTAGTTGATAAGTACTGTCCCACCCCGAGGGGGGACACTTGGTCTGTGCCAACTCATACAAACGGATAGCATTTCCAAAGTCACTGGTTTTCATATGACAATCCCCAATATCGCAAAGCAAGAGGAGCTCGAAAGAAGCAAGTGACCCAGACTCCAGAATCGATGTATGCTCCCTGGAAAGCTCAAGAAGCTTGATTTTGTATAAGGTAATATCCTTTACAGAAGAGAAACGGTCACGAAATATATCAGACTGAAGATCGGCCTCTCCAACGGTTTTGAGTTTGTTGGCTGCCGCCTTGAATATGAAGTTTGGGCTGGTGGGAATTGCCGACTTATCTGGAAGAATCAACCCCCCAAAATACTCAATCTTATCTGGAGATTTCCTGGCTTTTGTAGACACATCTCGCAGAAGGCCTTGGCAAATACTGTGCGGAATAAGTACCATTAGCTGAGCCAACCAATGATTCTGAGTGGCGATCCAGAGGTTGATTCCACACTGAGAGTGCTTTTTGAGCAAATAGGACACGTCATAAATATGAGTTTTGTGCCTTTTCATCGCAATAACGGGCTCTTCTATCGAGAAGTAGCCGCGCACAAGGTGGATCGCAAGCACATCAAGAAGAGTACGCCATTGTACATAGACCTTACGATCATGAACAGTTCTGGACTTGCTGAACAAGTGCAGGGCGTTCTTCGTGACCAAATCAAGCAAAAATTCGTACGACTGTTCGAGAATAGGAAGACTGGCCTCGATATTGTGCGGGTGCATGAGCTGAAGGAGAATGCCTTGCTTAATCAAATTTCTCGTTTCGAGGATTTTAGGCGAAAGTTCCACCGACGTTTTGATCTCGGACCGCGGCATCGTATAATACTTTTTGAACCGTTCTTTGACGCGTGACTCGATATTTGAGTAAAAATCCGTGGCTGATGTTTTCAATGCACTGAATAACGCCGAGACCAACGCCTCACAGTCTGAACCTAAGGTCTCTGGCTGGTACACCAAATGAAAAAGCCCCAGAAGGTTCGCCAACCCGGAATTTTGTCGTAATTGGGCTAACCGGTCCAGAATATCGGCGTGGGCCAGAAAAGATGATATGATCACCGCCACAAAGCGGATATTGTACCCTAAGTATTTCTTACGAGCAGCAGCTAGTTTCTCAGCGAGTTCACCGTCATGTTCCCGATCGGCGCCTAGTATATAGGCACAGACAACTGCGAAAGGGACGTCATAAGCGTATTTTGAAAACCACGCCTTCGAGATCACCCCAGAAGGAAAGAGATCAGATGATGCATTGAAGGGAGAGATTGGCGAATGAGTGTCTGCCGAAATCGATTTGTGAGCGGCAATTTTGGCTTCAATCATCAGCTCGGCCTCTGTATACTGGATCCGGAACTTTGTGGCCAGGAGCCGGTTTTTAATGATGCAATTGTCCCATAGTGGATGCGATAGTTTGACGTGGTCCACCGCCTCTTGGACACGTTCTGCCACGGGGCCTGTGCCAAGAGCAAACGTCACAAGCGGCGCGACTTGCTGAGTAAAGGCCAGGTCGTACAATTCCATGCTTGAACGACCAGAAACGTGATTTATGGAAGTACGTATCTGTTTAGGAACCTGGTATTTATGGCGTCCTTAATAAGGTTACGAGTCTCACGGGTCTCACGGCCATGTTTGTAGCATGGGTGCGAACTCCAGGGCGTGCTGCAGGCCCCACAACCTGGACTGACGAGTAGACACCTCCACACTAGCGTGTAGACCAAGAGAATTGAAGGTGCTGGCCAAATAAATTGCCCACGTTTATTTGTACTCCTGTTTTTGTTTCCTATTTCTTTTCTTTTTGTTTTCTTTTTGTTTCCTATTTGTTTCATTTTTGTTTCCTCTATTTTCCTAAATTAATCAAGATCAAAAAAAGTCAATTGGATTTTCTGAATTTTTGATGGGGTTATGGAAGGGTTGGTAGGGTTAATTGGCAACAGACGTGGGTTTTTTATCTGGCCCCGCAATTACTCGATTGTTCCAAAAAGAGGAAGGAGCCTGGGTCACTGGCCCTAGAGCTTTTATAAATGTGGGTCGTGACTATAATGACCGGTTTTTCACAGACTGCTTTTACAATAATAGCTCACAAATTGATATAAAAAATGTGTATATTTTTTGCAGTAATTACTTACATGATGATCTTGCAGTTATAGTTTTTCAAGAGAAAATCTTTTAGAGAAAATAATTATTGTCATAGAACTTCCGTGTGGCAGGGTCTAGGAATCATGTCAGCATTGCGGCACGGTGCTCAAATTGGGTGCCTCTTGTGTACTGGAAGTAACGCTATAATGAAAGTAACCCTTTTAGGAGAAGGCCATCTAGTCGCTACTCACGGCACAACACGTATATGTAGCCAACCCAAACTGGGCACGTGGACTCAATTTCTGAGTGTAAGCTAACTCCGTATCTTCTTTATAATGCAGGTAAGAGCATGAACTGTGAACAGTAATTAACGATTAAAAGTCTCACTGATTGGAGAGTGTAAATGTTTCAGACCACCCACACTTTTCGATGACTCAGTTTGCACGAAATTAAAACCAGTAAGGGTAAGTTTGTCCTTCCTGGTTTAAGGATCAAAATATAAAGCTTTACGAGGGCCGAGGGTCTCTCGATGACTTTCGGGCTTTTATTGTGTGGGTCACATTTTTTGCAACAGGAATTTTCGGGTCCAACGAGGTCCGAGGGATTCGCACTTATCGAGGTGGATTATAACGAGGGATTTCTGTATGTGTCGGTAGATATCCAGTAATATCTCACAGTTATCTTTTGTATTTAGATTCAAATCTATGTGTTCAATGAAGGGATGATTCCCAGGTGGAGAAACTACCCTTCTCAATAGCTTTACTTCGTGAAAGGTTGGCATGAACTGAACATAAGCAATCTCTTTGCCGAGCGATATTCAGATTTTACTGTATACTCCAGACATCCAAGAAATATACTGGGCAGCAATTCATGGAACAATGAGAACCGCTCGAGCAGCCACGACACAAATCTCGAATAGTGGTGAGAAAAGCTGATTACTTTCACATAAAATGACGTAATAGACTGATTTAAGCAGATTCTTCAACGAGTGAATTTGATACAAAGTGATGTAGAATAATAATAAGCACTACAAGGTGATGTAGAATAATAATAAGCACTACAAAGTGATGTAGAATAATAATAAGCACTACAAAGTGATGTAGAATAATAATAAGCACTACAATGTGCTTTGGAGCTCGGACACATGCGAGGTCCCTCTTTAATAATTTCGTTGCCATTTGTCATACATTGTGGAACCTTTACATCTAACTCCGCTTAAGCTGGTAGCTACACTGACACTAAGACTCGGCAGCTACGTTGGTAATCCATGTGTATATAAATGTTGAGTTTCCCACCCTGATAGTTTGGAGATTCAGACTGGCGCACTAGAATATATGTGATCAGTCCATAGTTGTTACAGTTAGCATGCTAGACCCTGATAAGGTAGCAGCTTAGTCACGTAATTTACGCTTTGATATACTTTTTTTACCACGCGGAACCATGATGCTTGATAAAGAAAGATCCCTCTTTGAGATGAACTAGAATAGCCGCAAGATTCCATCGCTCAACCAGACTTGGGCATGGATATATCATCTACAAGTGTGCCCACTGCGATTTAATCAGCTGCAGAAACTCCACCATTTCAGCTTAAAGGCACATGGTGCAAAACCGATTATCAAATCAAGCACCTTGAATAGCATGAGACGACTTTAGTTATAACGAAATGTCTGTTCTCTGATCGCAAATGATATTAGGTCGCCACATATCCAATGCTCACGAAACACGTAACTGGAAATTTGACATCCCGATTACTCACATTGAATCCGGCTTGAGATGTCTGAGATCCTATGGTTTTTGTCGAGTTGGAATTGAAGATTTCTTTCAGGAAATTAGATCCAATGGTTCAGGAATTAGGTTTACCGTGATTAAGGGTTCACAGTAATTATTAGATGTTTTTCAATCAAGTTTTTCTGGGAGCTGAGGCCTTGAAATACACATTGATGTATCGAATACTAGCCCATCTCTCTGAATACATTTGCCTAAGTATCCATCAGAAAAAAATGCTTAGTATCGTCTCGCCTGAAACCAATAACGTTAAGATCTTTCATCGGGTTTCAAGCATCGGGAAATAATGAGGCCAGCATTTTCTCACAGCTATAGTTATTAAGATCCTGAAGTTTTTGAAGCATTTCCCACGAAAGAAGTACGCGGCTCGCAAATGCTTTTCAAACTTACAAGAGTACTACATCCTTAGTTGAAACACATATGGGTATCCCGGGATATTTCAGAAGTCA
The DNA here is from genome assembly GCA_030561745.1 of Metschnikowia gelsemii. Lineage (NCBI taxonomy): Eukaryota > Fungi > Ascomycota > Pichiomycetes > Serinales > Metschnikowiaceae > Metschnikowia > Metschnikowia gelsemii. Next base: position 72,777 of record JAKTYA010000129.1, read on the forward strand.
CCCCCTCAAAAACTCAAGGTTGTCGTGCCACTCATACAAGATACTTTCTGGCTGATGCCTGGTAACATTACACGGTTTCCATTGTATTGGCCACTCTCACAAACTCTCCTACAAAGACGTATTACATTCGATGAGATCATCACTAGCCACTATAACACGGTTCGCTATAGTCTGATCGGTTGACCCTTCTCATCTAAGTATACCAGCGTCTGATACTCTTTTCGGAGGCTTAAGTGTTTGATTCGTGACCATGCAGTGTGATCTAATCTTTGTTTATTGTGACCTCTTCTGCGCAAGGCTCTTGAATTGTTTCTTGGGCTCCTGTAGCCATAACTTGGGCCCGAAGCAGTGGCGTACGATATAATACGTGGTGAAACACATGATAAAAAAAGTAATAATAGATCATGATATATCTTAGTGTTTCTTAGTGATAATATTTCGCTTCTTCATAAAAGATTTGAGTCTGTGAAGTGTGGAATGTTGTGAAATTATTGATCTCGCCAGCACTTCCGGCCTGTCAATAAAAGCTGTTACATGTCAGGACATCTGCGACATGATCAATTTCTAAAGTGGTCATCATAGTTCAGTAACACGTTGATTCTTGTTTCGGAGTGGATGAGACATGTTCTTTGCTATAAGCATAAGCACAAAAGGTCTGCTTCAGCGTCCAATTACCTTCTATCTTTTCTCTTGCAAACTTATACACTAGAAATACCGATCCATATTCGCATGTCTTCCTCACAAGCTTCACGTATCGCTCATACCAAAAGTTCCCAGACTGCTGAAAACATTCTCAAGAATTTCTTAATCCATGTGCTGATACTCAGATCCATAAGCTGCGCATACCTCGTCTGCTAAAAACTTTCCTGACCCGAGAACCGCCAAATCTTTTCCTACTAGTTGCCCGAAGATTCAATCAGCACTGAGGGGGGCAATGAGTATACATCAATCCATATTGCTGTCAAGATTATGCCACCAATATGGATTGATGTATCTTATGGTAAATATGAATGTGTGCAAGACTAACATTTTTCCACGATGATACCCATGCTATCTAAGATTGCCTTGGTAATCATAATTTCATGCTCGCGACTTCCTAATTTGCATAATGCTGCTCGCAGCCATACCTCGAGCCTGAAGTGTGGTGTGCAATTTGCAATCGTTTCTTTGGTCGCACCATCCACACAAACCAGTGCACACTGAGCCCTGTGCAACGTGTGTACGAATAAACACCCTCCCCATCTACTCTTGACGTCCACAAATATCACATGATGTTTTAGAAAAATTCTTCTGAAAGTACCTTTTGGTAACCCTAATAGTAGTCATTCATCCCTGAGACACTCACGTTATATACGCGTGCTATCGCATGCTTTTTCACGGTCAAACGTCAATTACGAGGGTTTTTGAGAACTTTGTGGGGAGGCAAATTAGGCTTCGCGCTGTGCATCGTGCGACATATCAGAACAGCGAGAAAGCCAGGACGTCATCCAGATACGTACCCTTTGTGTGATCACGCAGATTCAACAGAGTCGAAGCTTTTTTTCATTGATTCGCTGAATAATTCAAAATTGCGTAGCTCGAAACTAAATCATGTCGGATGTGATAAATGCAAACCCAACGGTGATTGACGTGTCGAATTTGCCCACACGCCTAGATACGCTTACTAAGGAAAAGGACCCAAAGCAAGACTTGGTGGACAAAATTCTTCTGCTTTCTCTATGTCCACAAATCAATACACAGAAACCTCCAGAAACTGTTCCGGAACTTGTTTCGGAAAGCGAGCTTTCAGGCAGCAACAGCGAAGACGAGACCGATGAGGAAGAAGATGGCGAGGAGGAAGATATCATCGACCCACAAGAAATCTTTGACTTAATCGCCACGATTTCTGACCCAGAGCACCCGCTTACTTTGGCGCAACTTGCGGTGGTAAACCTTTCTGATATCACTGTCACCCACGGACTCAATAAAAAGCACGACACCTCGGAAGTGATGATCAAAATCACGCCCACAATCACCCACTGTTCTTTGGCCACATTAATCGGGCTAGGAATCCGCGTGCGTCTTGAAAGACTGCTTCCACCGAGATTCAGAATCCGGATCTTAATCAAGGAGGGCACGCACCAGTCGGAAAACCAAGTCAACAAACAACTCAACGATAAGGAGAGAGTTGCTGCTGCATGCGAGAACGACCAGTTGCTCACTGTTATCCTGCAAATGCTCAGTACCTGTAAGTAAAGGCCCTGGAAAAAGTGATATCTTGTACTTTGTATGTTCAAGTGCTTGAATGAGACTGGATAGACTTGAAAAAGGCGTGGGATGGTTTTAAAAAGTACTAATATAAGACGATACCTGAAACGTATAAGAACTCATACATATGTATGTATATGTATAAGGCAGTATGTTTCCTTTGGAGCTACATATCGCCTGTCGGTCAGCTTATCTAGTGTCGGACTTTGGATTTTTATGCCCCCACAAAAAACCTTCTTTAATAATCCTTAATATCTCAAAATGATAACAAGGTATTGATCCCAGTCAGATTTATCCACTTCTCTACTATCTCCATATCAGCGCGCTCTGTACAAACCCTATCTGCGACCTAGCAATGATCATGTGGCAGATATCCACCACGACAAACTTGAATATGTGGTTTTTCACAAATTCCATAAGCGTTACCATATTTGCCTGAGACCCGCGCCGGCTGAAGTAGGCAGCTAAAGTATGAATGTTCTCCCCAAGGCTTTTTGTTTGCGAGTAGAACTTGTATTTCTCCTTCTGGTTTTTGATCCGCTGAGTAGCGCTCGTTTGAAGTGAATTTCTCGCTGAAGGAGTAAGGGTTTCGGGAGATTGAAAGATTCCATTTGAGCTCCATTGTGACGGCGAAGCCAGAGTGCTACCCGCCATAGTCGAGCTCGAGTTCAGCACTACCAGATTGCTTCTTTTGACGAGTTTGTTATAGAACTTTGACTTGCTAAGAAGCCCATTAATTTGAGACGCTTTTTGCGTGCTCGCTTGTTGGGGTGCAGACTCAAAAGTAGGCAGCGATTGGGACTTTTTATCATCCACAGGTGAAGTTACGTCTGCCTTTGTCGTCAGATGATGTCCAAAAATAGACAATTTACGCTTTCCTTGTTTGGTATCCCATGTAAATGAGTTTGTCCTGCCGCTATTTTTGATACCATTAGGACCGCCTGGACGAGATGTCAAAGACGAAATGCTCATGAGTTCTGGATCCGTGACTGAGTCCTTGGGCGAAGGATTTCCGCTGACTTTGTCTGGTTCAAACTCGTGCGCTTCTTGTAGACCATTGCAACTTGGGGAGACCAGGTCTGCTGTGAAATCCGTGAGCTTATACTCCGCCACGCGTTCTTTTAAAGAGCGTATTAGGCTTTCATCGATACTGAAGAAATTTTTGTTCGCAAGGTCGTCAATACTAAGAGCTAGCATGGTATTAACATCTTGGAGAAGGTCGATTTTTATCTTCAGGTCACGGATTTCGACCTCGCTAGCTAGCCAGAGATCACCAGGGACCGCAATATGAGGCAAGATTTCCACGGGAGAGCCGTGAGTCTTATTTATATACGATGCTGGGTCTAATATCATGCCTTCATCTTTAAGGTTCAAGACTCTCGCTAGAAACATACTCATGAACGAGTATTTTGTGCTTTCAATGGGCACAGAAAGCAGGAGGGCCTGGAACTCTTCGAGATCGATTATACTCTCGATGTTATCCCTTGAGTTTATGTCAATACCGGACCCTAAATTGGAACCGACATTGGAACCTTTACCGGACCCTAAACTGGAACTTATTTTGCAAGCTGTATCGGAATATTTATTGGAAACTGTATTGGAACCTTTATTGGAGCTTAAACTGGAGGTATTCATGATACTCAATAGCTCGAGATCAAAACACCGCTTGAAGAAACAGACCAGATAGTGTTTGGGTTTATGAAACGAGTGTATTATTGCTCAGATAGACTGTGAGATGTCGTGACGGAAGATCGAAACTGGCACGGCTGAACTTAGTCTCTAGTTCTGTACTGATCCTCACAAGGTCTTGCCTCTTCTTTGCGCAGTCGACTATTGGGGCGGGATAGACCTGGAACACGCAAAGAACGTTGCAATTAAACAAAGTTTGCTGAGACTCTGAAAAAGCTAGAGCCGTGTTTATGTTCAAAAGACGTCTTTCTGAAGGGTGTTCTTGTCTGCACAGTGCGCACAAGCCTATTGCCGCATAAACAAGAATTGAAGAAAAGCCGGGCCCTACAACAATACAAGGGTGCACGCGAGCGCAAGTTCACGACTCTACCGTGTAAACGTAAACAGATAAAGGAACAATGGGAAGGTAAGGGTAAAATTTTGGGAGAAGTTTGGGGAAATTATTGGGAAATATACTATAAAATATTTTTCTAAGGGATTAATTAGCAGGGATTCTGAAGATTTCGACAGGTGTGGTTCACACATTTCGCCGCAATGTGAGTGGTCCCCAAGACCTCAGGCCCTCAGTGTTCACTGCTCAGTGCTTCGACGGGGGCGTGCTCGCTGGGGTACGCTCATCGAAACTGATCCCACTACAACTCTGTCTGTGTTTTTATCTGTTTCGAAGCACTTGATACAAGAAAATCTAAACAATTTCCGATTTTTGCTTCTTTTATTTCAAATAGGTTAAAGAGGCAAGGAGGGATCTATGTGTTCGACAAAATTTCATCGAGACAGGATGTGGAGAAGAGTGCATGAAGAGTAATTATTAACGATGCTAATCTCCCGGAAATTTTCATCATCACATGTACCTTTGGGCTGCAATCCATGATTTCTCGCTCGATTTTCTTACAGAAGAGATGTTACTCCAGGGCACTTGTAGCTCGAATGGTTGTATTTATTCTGGTGCATTTACTGCGGTGCATTTACTATGGTGCTTTACTATGGTGCTATACCCTTGTGGTATCCCCATGTATTCCTATGTCCGATGTAAGCGAAATCCACCTCTCTGCCTTCGTATACGTCACAGACATGACCTTGTTCAAGAAGAATAAAGAATTCAGAGCCGATATCACTCTTCTGTTTTGCTTGCATACTAATCAGCGAAAATGTTTGTCTATGACTCTTCGTGTCTCATGCTTATCCTCTGCATATCTTCATCCGGTTTTCCGAGGGGAGATACCCATGTCGAATTTAGCCCTCACCCAGGTCACCCATTTGATGTTTCTTTAAAAAAAAACTCAACTAATTCGCAGTACTGGCCAGGAACGTCGAAACGAGAAAGGTGGAAAACAATTGACTTCTTTTTTTGAAGTCATAATCAAGAAATCTGTTTTTGGTGGATTTTCTTCAAATAATTTTGAACTGATCCTTTCATATTTATGTGTTCTTTTCAAAGTCAACTCTTTATATTATAGTTTTGAGTGCCAACTCACTGCAATGAAAAGTAGTATAAGCCCAACAGCTGGAGACAAAAAACATAGATGTCTCATTGATGAGTATTCTTTGCTTTATCGGCTGCGATAGGCCCAATACATTAATTTCACCTTTTTACTTTCTAGACAACTTATGTTATTTCGTTGGTCATGTAATGGTAATATATTATGTTGTAGGGGAGCATAAGTGAGCCTTTGGAAGGGATTGCGAAAACCAGAGCCAATCTATGGGTATCCCTCTCTTCTTAGTTGCATACTAGCTCCACTATTTCGATTATCACTGCAGAGTTTCATTGGCGTGTTCTCTTCTTCACCGATCTTTGATCATAGATTCATCCCTCTTTTCTTTGGTCTTTTCTTTGGGGACGAATAACACCACTAATACTAACAACCACAGGTACGATTTCGCAGCCTTGCTCAGTAGTATCTCACGAATTACCAATAATTAGAGCTCCTGGGTAATTTACTTTCCAGCACTATTGAAATTACTTTAAAAGCAATAAAATCATTTGACGAGCTTGAAACGAGTTTCTTTCATATGCTAAGAAAATCCAAATTCACCTGAACACTTATTCAGTCCAACTCTTCAGAGTACTAGCCTATATTAATTGATGTCGAGGCAGTAACCTTCAAAACCGGAAGTCGGATATATTGTCGTCCTCCTTTTCGTGCTGGCCGTAGTATGAGTCTCGAGGGTATGGAGGAGAGTTTGGTGCGTGGGCATACGATTTCTCTGATATAGACGATACCAGTTGGGACTCCATCGACAGCTCGTCCTCGGCCTCGGAAGGGTAATAACTCTGCTCGGCAGTGACAATGGCACGGACTTTCTGAGGAAGACGGTCCGGACGGTAAAAACGTAAGTCGACCCTCCCGACAATATAGAGAATGTTGATAATGAGCTCGAAGGCGCCCCAGCAGATGTACATCAACACCGGGCTGCCCGCACTGGACATGTTTCTCTGAATGTGATTTTGGAAGATAACCACACACCGGCCCACGGCCCCAATGAAAATAAGAATGGTGGTGATCATAATGAGCCCCATGGAAAAATTATGTGAGAGGTTTCCTCTTTGGTTGGTCAACCCTTCTACCATATTATAGTGGTGGTGCGTTGCTGCAATGACTCGAATGGCATGCCGGTGGTTATGGTTTCTCTTCATAAACGTCTCCTCGGCCTTTTTTGCAGCTCCAGGCTCCACAAAGTAAAATGTGTTGAAAGACTCGATCCACCATGGCTGGTACGTATACAAATTTTCATCCTTCGCTGTGGGAGGGAAGAGATACGATAACCCAATTAGATTCATTGAAGTCAATGAGTAGAGAAGCACTAGAATGGCCGTGCCCATGTTGACTTTGCGCCAGCTCTGATAAGCGTGCTCGCTCAAGAAATGAAGATATGGAATGAACGAGGCCATCACCGTAATACCAATAAGCAAACTAACAACGAGGTACATGGATATCATGATCGACCAAAAGAGTTTGCGTGAACCTCCCACGGGATGCCTCCAGGTAAAGAGTCTCTGGGCCAAAATAAGATCAAATGACACAAAGATAATCGAGGGAATAATGAGGAAAAATTCACTGGTCAACCCAACATCCACAAGCGAGGCGTCCTGAGACCATACGGCCCGTAAAGCAAATCCAAGCAATTTCATCACACAGTTTATGGCCCACACCATTGAGATCCAGAAATAATGTCCCCTGGAGTAATTCATGCAAAAGATGCCAAGATGAATGAGCCCGACGACTCCAAAAAGAACCGTGAATATAATACTGGGGGCCAAGTCGGACTGTACTGGGTAGTCTCCAAAGAGACTGATTTGACAACTTACAAGGTATTTTGTGAGCACCTCCGGGAGCTTGGGCCCAAGCAAATTATGTGACGATTCTGCAATATAGTGAATATTTGTGCCTTCGGCTGCACCATTAAATGTCGCCTGAAGAAACCGCATTAGCCCTTTCAGTGCAGGGTACCCATTGAAGTTGTATGGCTCAAAGAACGTTGAGTTCAGCATTTTGGGTGTCTATCAGGACTGGTATTTTTGCACTTTGAGTTGATTAAGTAGATTTATAGATATAACTAAAAAAAGTGCTTCATCATTACGATGGAAAAGAGGGGCTTGTGGTTTATTTATGGCCACATGTGCCCCATGGAATCTAATGTATCTGGAGTAGTCATTGCCTAATTAGGCAATTCTAAAATGGGCGCCGTGCATGATGCGGCGAGCGCTCTCACTACCAGACGAGAAGAGACCATGCCCGAGATGGATACCGAGGCATATAATTGAATGGAGGAGCTGTAGAGTTATTTTTCCATTTATTATATTTCGGATACGGCCTAGCTGCATTTTTATTTTTCTTCCTTGAGTTCTATGGGCATTTCGTGTTTGTCCCATCAGGTATTGTTGAAAAATACTGGGTCTGAGTACTATGCCAAGTGGTTTTTTTCGAATATCTCCAAAACTCGAAAGTGTGATGGGGCTTACTATTACGAGTAGCTTTCATCGCTGACTGCCTAATCCAGAATCTAAGGGCCTACCCAAATTCATCAAATTTCCTCGGAAATGTGTTTTGGCAGCCATTTAAAAGGTACTCGAATTAGTCGGTGCGCAGGAGTACTGAAGCGAGTATTGAAGCGAGTATTGGAGCGAACTTTGGAGCGAGTATTGGAGCGATTATTTGTTGCGCTCAACAACTCTCCGACAATCGAGCGATACTCTGTGACATCACATGGCTCTAGCAATGGGGTTTGGATTTCATCTCAGATAACTCTTGGATTGACGGAGCTGTTTCTGTACGTTTTTATTCCCATGCCACAGTGTTGGACTGCGAAGAATCGAATTTCCTTAGGTTAAACTTGGTGTACTCCCGGTGCAATCAGTATTGAGACCAACAAACTAAGAAAAAAAATATCTGCCTTTCCAGATCTTATATCTTGAATCGTCAGTAAGATCTCTGCATCCTTTTTTAATTCCTTACATGTCTTCGCTCAAATCAATATGTGGAACCAAAATGCAAATAAATCGGACATGCTCGTAGCTATCATAACATAAACTATTAGCCGAAAGATCCGAGTGATACTCAAAGCTTCATGCACAATAAAAGCACCAGAAGGGAAGTACACGTGTATTTTACCATTCCAAGCCTTCGAAAATAATTTTATAAACGGTACAGACTTTAAAAGCCAGGGAAAACCCATTTCTCAAGCCGTGGATCGATTATATCTATATTACTGACAGACACCTCTTAAACCCCTGGCACCACTCCACGCAGCTCCTTCCAACATAATGGACACCGAGGCTTAAGCGTGATGGTAGTCACGTGTGCACAGCAAGGTGGCCAGCAGGCTGACAACATAGAGATGACATTGATTTATTTTAAGGCTTTGGAAACTTTTTGGAATCATGTTTATGATGCATTTTTTCTGGAAACACCAAAGAAACATTCAGATTTGAATTTGTATTCAAACTCTATCCAAAGGTCTATCCAGATTCCTACCCAAATTTCCATCCACGTTTGCTGGGGACAAGGACCAAGGTGAGTGAGAAAGTCGCACTTGGCATTCCCTCATAAGCCGCATCCATTCAGCAGTCTCTCAACATATACATAAAATACATGAGATACACACGAATTGATCAGCAATAGTTACCCATTCCCACGTAAAACACCTCGAGATTGGTGGCTTCACGATTGAGAGAATCAAAAACACATTGAAATGGGAAGCAAAAAGCCCCGGTTCCAATTCTCGTTTGCTATCAACGACCTATCTAAGATTCCCCATACTTCCGGGTATTGTTATGCGGAGATCTCCGTTTCCGACGGCAGTCCTAGCGGGTTTCGGGCCACACTTTCCCTGCTTCGGCCATTTTCGTCTCTGTCAAAAGATACGGCAGGAATCGAACTTTCTTCCGTGGCTTCAAGTGGCCAAAGGCTGGCCCTGGAGCTGAAAGTTGCTGCGCAGTCGTCTTCTCGATGTATTCAAGTTCGGACGGCCAAGTACCGGATCCATAACTTTAAATGCCAGTTTAATTTCAACATGACATGCAACTTGAAATTTCCGCTCAGAAGAAAAGATGATATGGTTGGGGATAAGTACCTTGTGCTTCGAGTCTTTTACAACGTGGAGAAAAACGGCAAGCACGAGCATCCGACGGAATTGGGCGAGGTCAAGTTGAATTTGGCCGAGTATCTAAACTTCAACGAGCCCGTGACAGCCAAGTACCTTCTCCAGGAATCGAAAATCAATTCGATTCTCAATCTCACCATCAGTCTTGAGGAATTGCCTGCCGATATCGAGTTCCACACCAACTTGCGTATTGACGAGTCAAAACATCAAAGTTCTACGCTTGGTTCTGGCATGAGTATTTCCAAAGCATCGGGTAAAGGAGCCAAGTCTTTCAACGTGCCACAATTTCTGCGCCAGGCCGTTTTTGGCGGCATCGACGGGGTCATTAATCCGCAATCCAATAAAGACTCTGGCCGCAGTCTGCCACAGGCTTCTACGTCGTCTCCGTCAGCGGCGCATGACGATTCAAGCAGTGACGACAAAGATCCGCAGCAGCCTAACCGCCAGGTGCAAACAACGGGCACGAGCCCAATTGAAGATGTAATTGTGGACCCGATCATCGGCAATTTATATAGGAAGATACTCGAGTCGACGTGGGATCCGGATTTACATGTCCTTCTCAAACTCACGCCGCAGAAAATTGTGGACGATATTTTCGACCAAAACAAGGACCCACTGAAAATGGAAAAGAATCTACAGCACTATCGAAACTTGCGGCCACAAAACGATGAAGATGAGCTTAGAAATGCAGACGGCTTGATTGTCGAGTCAAAATTCAGGAATAACTTGACGAGCTGGTCGGTCTCTTGGACGTGAAAAAAGTCCGGTTCAACGTCCGTGCCGACCGCCTCAAAAAGAAACTTTCCAAGTGGCCCATGTCCTCTTTGGTCCATATACGATGCTTGATTCGAGCTATCCGCTCTCGTGCCCTCGCAAGCGGTAGGGTGGTGAGGCTCCATGATTTGAGCAGCACACCATCCTGGTCATCGGAATCCGCAGATTCGTGCTGGACTTTTTGGAGTTCTTCTAGAAGATTACCCAATCTGTTATCTAGCGAGATCAGCTTGAGAAACGGGTACTCGGAAGGCAGCCCCGCAGAGTATTCCGGCAGCGAGTTTCGAGTCACGCTTCGTAAGCTCGACGACACGTACGGCAAAACTTTGCAATAGTTGCATTGAGGCTTGCCTTGGAGCTGGCACTGTTTGTTGATGCAACGCAAGCCCCGGGTATCCTGATATCCTCTAAACTTGCCGTGGTTGATGAACCGAATAGGCGTATTTTCAGAAAAAACAAAGCCTTTGTTTTCGTCGTGGACCCCGGTGGATTCAGGGTCGGGATGCAGGCCACCAGACTCAATGTTGTCCTCGATGTGCATGTTTCGGGAAGTCTACCAGATTGAGAAAGAAGAGGTGCAAGTAGCCGAGGAAAGACTAGCGATACCAGAGCCAATGAGCGAGTTAAGGTTAGGCAAGTAAGCTATTATGGCAGTAGGGCAATAGGGCAAAAGGTCAGCTGGGCAATTGAAAGTGTGCTAACAGCAAGAGGTAATTATTGCGAGGGAGGTCTGTGAAGATTTTGAATGTGTTTATAAAGTCATACAAACCACAGCCTGCTCTAGGAAATTTTACGGAAGACCATACGCTTACAGCATGGCACTCTGTTTGTGTGTTTTTCCCGCGAGAATCCACGTCCCTTCCAGCATCTGTATGCTCACTGACATGTACTAAATATATAAGCACATGAGGTGAGCACTGAGCAGAACAGGTGCTCCGGCGCTCAGATGCACCAAGCAAGGTGATCCACAATAAATATGTGACATAAATCTTTTGAAGAGAAAATATTTCTCTGACGTCATTTGATTCCACATATAAACAAAACAACACCAAAAACCCGCCAAAATTTCCTGGGTTCAATCCGTAGCCCTGCCACATATTGTCTAGTTTGCGTAATTTCTTCTGCCGTACCCTCCTCCGTTCGCGCCGTTTCTCTGGCCTCCACTATAATTGCGGTTTTCACGGTTTTCACGGTTATCACGGTTATCACGATTATCACGGTGGTAGTCATTATTTTGATTGTAATTTCTTCTCTGGAACCCACCACCACCTCTTCTTTTCTGATTTCTATTTCTCAGCTCCATGTTGATGATATTCTGTTCCTTGGCTTGGTCCATCACCAGGTCAGGCAACCGAAGAAACTTTATATGGGCGCCACGCACGTATATCTCGCTCATTTTCTGAAATTTCTCGCCATTGTTGAAGTTGTAGACGACGTCGGTCAACGTTAAGTTCATCCACGAGTCGCAATTGTTCAACTTGCCGAAGATCGTCTCGCCGTTTTTCAACTCAACGAGAATCTCTTGTTTTTTGATGCTTGTTAGCATATACAAAGGCAACTAGGTCGTTAGTCCGGAATTCGAGTGATGAAGGGGAGAGTTGTTTTTTGAAAAATGATATTTTGGAGAGACATACCATTATTATTTCTGTGTGTAGAAGCGATACGAAAATTCTGTATCTCCTGTTTCTTTGACAAATGGCCTTGTACATGTAATAGAAGCGTGGTGCTCGCTCTTGGGGTGTTGGGACGCACACGACTTTTCTTGTGAGGCAGGCAACGCGACAAACAGCTAGAATTTTATTCCTTTCTCTTGCGTTCATGATTTGAATCGTTCGGCTTAGATGTGATTCTGTTCATATTCAAGTAATCTATAGCCGTTTCTAATTGTTTCATTATAGATTTGCTCAACTTTTTAAGGTACGGGGACAATGAAGCTTTCTGCTATATAATACCTCAGACCGGTTTAGACGATCATTCAAAACACTTATGGAGAAAGCAATTCGAGTATCGATAGGGCCTGTAAGATAAAGTTCGTACTCAGTCATCTTGTGGGGGCGCAGAGACTCCTCTCAAGGTCAAGGGATACGGCGCCAGTTCATCTGCATCATCATTATCACCCAAGCGGAAACCAATATAATCTTCTGTTTCTAAGCCTTGGGCCGCGTCTTGTAAAGAACCCAAATCTCCCGGGGTCATCAATCCTGCCCTGGTTCTTGGCGATCCTGGCACTGAGAGAGGTCTGGTCAACTTCAAGTTCAGGCTATTTTGGAAGGGGTTGGCACCATTCTTGAACATATGTGGGTACGCTCTTTTCAAAGACAACTGCCTGGCCTTCACGTACTCGAGGCCCATTCTCTTCCAGTCCAATAAATCAGACAATCTTTCCGTTCGGTTTCTCTGGTTGATTCTCTGTCTTCTGGTCTTTTCGGTGAAATCAAACATGTAGTCCACTAGCTGATTGATCGACTCATCTACAGACTTTTGCCTTCTGTCCACGATATAAATTCCATAGTCGCTTGTGTTTTCGATCAAGTCCTCCATATAGCCTCCGAAGCCGGATAAGTTTGTGGTGATGGACGGAACTCCCATGACAGTACACTCAGCTGGTGTATATCCCCAAGGCTCGTAGTATGACGGAAACACGCCCAAGTGGCACCCTCTCACGAACTCCTCGTAGTCCAAAGATAAGATCGGGTTATTGGCGTTGAGGAACTCCGGGTGGAAAATGATCTTGACGCGGTCCTCTGGCCTGTTGAACAACTCAACACGACGGATCTGGTTCAAAATCGGGTCGTTGGCATCATCGGCCATGTTATGTGTCACTATAGGTGGCAAGCCGTCTCTTTTCAAGGCAAAAATTCGTCTTTTCAACAAGACTCTATCAGCGGGCTTGATCAAATCATCAATCGAGGGCACCTCGTCGCCGTTCGAATTCGAGATCGAATGGGTGTTAGGAAATCTGGCGCAGTGTTCAAACAAGCGGTCACCAATCTTTTTCTGGACCTCGGCAATGGTATTCTCCAACTGTTTGACCACGGCCTGGCCCTTCAAGGTCTCCACCGTATAAGAGTTGATCTTACCTGGCATAATGATAAAAGCCACAATCGTCATTTTCGAGTTTGCTTGTTTGAGTCTGTGGTTCAATCTGGCCAACGACTCAATGAAGAAATCGGCTCCCTTATTGCGAAACTCGTATCTGCCGGCAATGAAAAAATACAACGTATTGTCCAAGTCGAAGTCATAGTTTCCATAGAAATGGCCCTTCACAAACTCGTTGATCTTGTCCTTCTTCATCGCATGCAAATTCTGGAATTCGTGAACCGCCGAAAACTTCACGACGTTCAATCCATTAGGCAATACGCCATCTGGTTTCCTCTTTAATAAGTGCTCAGACTCGTATGCTGTGATATGAGAAACTGTGGTAAACACATCGGCCGAATGGGTCGCAGATCTTTCGATGCAATACCGGTGGTAAATACCCCTTTTGCCCGCTTCGGCGTCCACGTCGAAATACTGCAAGTTGTTGTAGAAATCCGTCGACCCCGCACACAAGTACCGTCCAAGCAACGTGGCATGGGTGGTGAAGATGGTGGTCACGTCAATTTTTCGCTTGCGGCAGAGCGGCAAAGCCACACCCGCCAACCACTCGTGGCAATGACAGATGACGGCCCGTTCTCTATCGTGGTAGACCAATTCGCCTAAAAACCACGCCACAAGGTACCCCAAAAGAATGGCGTCATTAGTCTCTGCATCATGGTCCGGCGTGGGGATGCCCGCGGTGTCCCAGAGATCTTTTTTCCACTCGTTGAGATTATAGCTGGCCGAGTGGATATCGAACAACAACACGCGGGGTGCACCTTCGATCAACCATCGTCCATAAAGCCACTTAATGCCTCTCTCGCTCATGGAATCCAACGCCGTTTGTACGAGCGGGTCCGCCACAGGGATTTCTTCAACTTCGATCTGGGCACTTTCATGGTGTAGCGGGCCTATCAAAGTATACCTTTCTCTATACTCTGCCACGGTGATTGGAGCCTTGGATTTGAGCACGGAGTAGATGCCGCCCACTTTATGGGCAACTTCCGTGGCCACCTCGAAAAGAAGATGGTTTTGAATATCTCTGGTCATTGTTTTCAGAGTTATTTAGGGGTATTTTTGTCCAGCTAATTGACTCCCAAATACGCAAAGAGTCTCTCGCTATAAGTGTGGGGACAGGCAAGTTGGAGGTGGACTCAGATGACTTTTATGTACGGAAACAAGATTTTCCCCTTTTTCCCAATGAAAGTTTCCTGAAAAAAACGGTGATCTTTTTCCAGTGGATTCCACGTCCTTTTTGTGCTCTTGATTGTGTTCTTACTTGTTGTCTTTTTCTGATGATCGCTGTAGATCAACGTCTCGGGCACTTATCAAATTCCGTGGGGATGTACTGCGGGGGAAGCAATATACCGCCAAAAAGAGCCGGTGAAATTAATACCAGGGTTTAGGAATATGGCGTGGTTTCCTAGCTATTAATTGAAACAGAAGCAACGATATGTTAAGGAAAGAACGAATTTCAAAATTCAACACGAAATGATGCAATTTTTTCGAGGTCGGTATAATGTGGGGCATCCTTTGCTTCTTAAGTAGTGGCTCCGCTTTTAATATTGGCCACTGTTAATCTGGATTGGGTTTCGTGGGGTCGGTCGCGTCACTTGTCAGTGTGCATGCAAGTGCCAATCGCCCGCCCTTGAGGTCGCACAGGCTGTTCCATGCGTCTCACGACAGGCCCCACCCCACCGGGCCCCACCTCATAGTTCTGCAGAAGAAAGAGAGATGATAAAAAGAGAGTGTTGGTTTATAGAGATCAACAAATAAGTATATATATACATAAATACATATATATATTGATGAGAAGTGTCTTTAAAAGCGTGAGAAAAGTGTGATAAGAAGTGTGATAAGAAGTGTGATACGAAGTGTGGGTAAAAGTGTGAGGAAGAAGGAATCAAAGCTCTTAAAAGAATGTGAATTCCTTCAAAGACAAAGAGCCCGTTTGGGTCCGATGAAAGTGAACCTTAATGTTAAAAGCAGAAGTCACCCGTGGCCAAGAAGTGAATTATGGACCCCAGAATCCAGAAAGCTGGCCCTAGTGCACGTCGACGGTTTCAAAACAGGCTCTGCGGCTCTGTGCGGAGAGAGCTGCCAGAAATCGAATGACAATTTAATGATGGATGTAAGATCCAAGAAAAGAAGCAGCAGTGATGCAGAAATGAAGCCGAGGTCTTTTTAAAATGATAGGATTTCATCACAAAAAAATAGTGACCCAAATTAATTGACAGTCTTATTTTCAAACCCTTATAAAAGGATGTGTGGACTTGCTATGTAGAGTTCTTTTTGATCATATGTGATTGTCTCAGATAAGCTTTTTCGCTCAACCCTTAGAGACTCGGGCCCCCAATCTGGAGGGCCTGTTTGGGCCAAAACACCGACCCCCATGGCGCGGGGCGTCCCAGTGCTCATGTCCATAAATTATCTGCAACGGGGCCTGAGTTGGGAGATGCGTGATGGGTAATAATTTCCATGACGGAACTGGGGATTTTTTTTTTTATATTTGTGATATCTTTTTGGGTTATCGCTTATTCCATGGCTTGAGCAGCTCTGATTTATTTTTGGTCACTTTGCTTTCCGGTGTTGGCCCTTTAGCTCTTCTCATCTGAGTGCAATATTTGTTACGTCTTGACCACAGCCAGACTATTTTCACCTACTAAAGCTTCCGGCAATATCGACCACATTTTTCAAATTTCCGGTGGTCCATCCACTGATGAGCCGATTTCTTCCCTTATTTGAACGTGGCCTATTGTTTATCCCAAGTAATTAGAGTATTGCATCCCAGCCTCATTTTTAGGAATACAGGTGGTTTATCATCTACTGATGAGCCGATCTCTTCATTTATTTGAAGGTGGCCTATTGTTTACCCCAACCTTTTTTTAAGAATACGTGTAGTTTAGTATCTCCTGATGGACCAATTTCTACCCTTTAAATAAACATCCCCTGCAAGATATCCCAACCTCATTTTTAAATTTCCAGTAGTTCATCTACTGATGAGCCGATCTCTTCACTTATTTGAACGTGGCCGACTATAAATCCGAACTAATTAGAGTCTTGCGTCCTTCCTATGATACTTCTTGGGAACAGTCGCCCCAGGCGAGGCCTTTTGGAACCCGTCGCAGAATCACTAGTATGTGGATAAGGACTGCTTTGGTGAATACACAAGTGTTTGGCGTTATTCATTGGAAAACTTTGTTTTGATAACATAAAAAAGACCTTTTTGTCGCTGATGCATGAGTATCTCCTGTGGTTTCTTGGCACCAACTCGCCTGAGACTGTTCGGGCTCAGGCCAGAAAATGATAAGTCCATCAAAACCATACTAAGCCCAATGGTTGTTGAGCTGATCACACATTAAAAATGCATGAACGACCTAAACGGTTTGGGTCATCCACAATCAACTCGCCTCAAGTCCGTTTCTTCTTCTTATATTATTCTTTATTCTTCCCTAGCCAAATTCAGGGCCTATGCTAATTCTCCATCTCCATGTCGGAGTCGGACTCCGCGTCGGACCCCAGGAACTTGTCTACGGATGCTTTCCCACCAAAACCTTCCCAGCCCTCCTCGTCTTCCAGTTCTTCTTCTTCTCCCAACATCTCTTCATCGCTCGATGAGCCGTTTTTCTGCAACAATCCAAACTCGCTCTCGCCCGTAGATTCGCTTGTCCCATCTTCATTTGACAAATCTCTCGGTGCCACAAGATAAGAGTGCATGTATCCCGATCTCTTACTAAGCAACACGACTTCCTTGGCCACACGGGCCAAAAACCGCTTTATGGTTCTCAAGTGCGGCAGAAACTCGAATTTATTTTGCGTGATGTATCTGCCGTGGTGGCTGAGCGTTTCCTTCACCCAAATAAGGTTGAATTCAATGTGCTGGCTTCCCTCTGTGCGACTCATTTTCTCTGCCAAGTACTTCAATAGTCTGTTGACATAAACCGTTGGGAGATCATTGCACACCAATTTAATGTCCGAAACCGGTATGCTTTCGACTACCTTATCGATCAAATTTTCCTCGTTCAATCTGAACGCCATAACAAGGGCATACACCCAATTTTTTTCGTCAAGGCTATCATTTATACTCTGAGGGGTCACATCCATATCCAAATCGAAAGGATCAAATACAACCGAAGAATCCGTAGAAAATATCAATAACCCTTCTGTGGAAGCAGCAGCAAATTGCGCAGATGTGGGCGAAAATTTCACCGACGTGACTCTTACTTGTGGCCTGAGACTCCGCACACTTGGATCTCCTCGATGAGATCCAGGCAAACTCATATCCACTCTGTCGGCCCGGTCGACTTCTTCTCCCTGCGTATCAACCAAATCGATGGAGAGGCCTGCATCGGTGATCTTTTTGCTATTCAACATGGTCAAAGTCCCGTCAAGGGACATGTTTTCCGAGATAATGAATCTCTTGAGAAGGACCTCGTTTGCGATGTCGTAAAGACAGATGCTATTGTTGTTACCGCCTGCAATAAGACTGAGGCCATCGAACGAGTACGAGATGGTGGTGAAGTTCTTGGCCCGCGCACTGTTTTTCAGGGCAAACCGGTCCTCCAAGTGTCTTCCGGCAAATACGTCTTTTCGAATATCTAGAATGTGCATTTGTTTCGCTTCCTCCACGTCGTAGAACGCTAAGCTACCGTTGAGTGTACTGACGGCCACTTGCTTACTGTCGGGGCTGACAGCTAGAGCCAAAACATCGTGCTCGACCTCGATGGGCTCGACCTGCTGCGACCTGCTGAAAATATTCCAGATCCGAATGGTTTTGTCCCAGGAACTTGATGCCAACACCGAGTTTTCCGAGCCGAACGCAAGACACGAGATGGGTCCTTCGTGCCCTGCCAACGAATCTAAGAGAGTCCCTGTTTGCACTGACCATACGTAGATTTCAAACTCATCTTCGGATCCTGCAACCACCACCTCGCCCGAAGGGTCCACGGCCATGCTGTTGAACTGGACGCGTTTTGGAGCAGTGAATGTCCGGAAATTACGGAACCGAATCAAGTCCCATGCCCTCACAGTACCGTCCATCGAGGCCGAAAACATCACCTGACCTTTTTTTGCAAACTCAACGGCACTAACGGCGCCCGTATGTTCTGTGAATGTAAAAAGACAGAACCCTGAATGGATGTCCCACACTTTCAATTTCCCATCGTCGGAAGCCGTGACGGCACGTGACCCGTCGGGCGAATAGCACAATGCATTCATTGCATCATAATGGCCCTGTTGCTTTAAAATATACGACTCCGATTGCCACTCGTACACCAATAGCTGACCTGCTTTGGCCGAGCCAAACGCAAACCACTCACCGGATTTGTTGATCGTCACCGTATCGACGGCGTTCTGTCCCATGCTCAATTGCTGGATCATGTTGAAGTCAGGAAGCTCGTAGAGACGAAACTCACCGGATGAGAACCCCACTACCAAGATATTGCTAGGGGCATGGAAGTCGGCGCACGTAACATGGGTGCCCTCCATGTGGAAGTAATGTTTCGACACTATTCTCCACTGTGCATTACTATTGTCATTTTTGTCAACTTTGTCGTCTTTTTCACTTTCGCTTTCCCCATCTTGACTGTCTTCCTCTTCGCTAGACTCATCCACGGAAATATACTCCCATTGGAATAACGCGCCGTCCTTACTTAATGTATAGATGATCTCCTGAGATTGGTCGAAAAACGCCCGCATGACATAATCCCGGTGGCCCGACATCGTCATGGCTGCCTCTTTATCTTCGCTATGGAGTGAAAAGATTCGCGTGGTCATATCTTCCGCGGTGGAGATCACAAACCGAGAGTCCCGAGACCATGTTACTGAGATCACATCACTGAAGTGGCCCGCATAATTTCTGTACCGCACAAACGGAGCAAACTGCCGTTCTTCGGTATAATCCGGCGTTTTCCAAATCTGGACGAATCTGTCCAATGCCACGGCAAAAAAATGCCCGTCACTACAGAATTGAAGATCATGCACCACGCCTTTGAAATTGAAGTGATGTAACACCACCCGCGACACGAAATTCACCAAGATTCCTCTCCCATCCTCGTCCACTGAGATCATAAGCGTCGCCTGCTTGTTCAAGGCGATTCTAGCGATATTTTTCCTGTGCTGGTACGCAAAAGTAAACGCCTTATTGCTGATCAAATCGAAGCAGCTCACCCTGTTGCCCACAGGACTCAAGATCTCAGAGCCGTCCTCGGTGAACACCAAGTTGCCTTGGCGATACACTGTGCCGACCAAATTCGACAATCTGAAGTCCGATTTCATTGCAGAAGTGCTTTGAAACTGTGTCCTTGTTCGGTAGTAGGGGCGGCTTTTTTCACTACTAGTGAGATGAGCGATGAGACTTGAGCTCCGATGGTGTGTGCAGGACAAATTTCAATCTTCCTACTATAAGCTTGACACAATAACTCGTAATAACAGCCTAGAGTCTTGGATAAGGGCTAGGGCTCAGCCAGTCTTTTCTAGAGCGTACTTGGCCTGATAAAATCACGATATTGTCCTTTGTAATTTGGAGAATTCTTAATTCAGTCGTTGGTGTACGGGTGTATACTGGGCCCATTACTTCTACATTACCAGAACTCACCAAACTAAGGAGACCAAACATCCTCGTCATCATGGGTCTCTCCAGTAATGTGATGAACATGAAGTTCATGCAGAAAGCTCAAGATAAGAGTAAACCGTCCGACCAGCCCCAGACCAATAAGGTCAAAGATTCCTCAGAATGGCTGTTGCCAAATGGGTCTCTAAAGCACAAGATCAGGCCTACGGTAACCATAAGAACCGTTGGGTATGGCAGCATAGCGTCTTTGACTGCGCAAGATGACGAAAGCGAAAGCGAGAAAGATGGTAAAGACGAAAAGAAGGCGCCTCCCGCTGAAGAAAAGGTATGTGTTTTTTCTCGAATTTCTCCACTCTCGTATGTTTCCTGTAGCCCGTCCCTTTAGGGCCCTATCTCCGATACTAACGTTTAGGAAAACCTTGTCAAAAACGACGCACAGCAGTTTCTCAGTGGCATTCTAAATAAAGCGCAAAAGGTTAAAAAAAGACTGGCGAAGGAAAATTCTCGGCCTCGTAAAAAAGCTAAGACCCTGTTATCGTGAAATGCGCAACATGCCGTTCATTTCCTCTTTTTTTCTGATTCCACAAAGAATCCCCCCTTGATAAGAACATCTCTTGTCGCTGCATTTATGTGCTTGAACCGGTCGGGACCGAGATGCGTGCCTCCATACCATCGGCTGACCACGACGACCACATTCCACACATCCATAATCTAGAAGTTAGTAATAGAACAAACGCCAAACTTTCCACCAAAAGAAATTGCAAGAACTTAACATACCGTCATCAAATGTAGCATGCGCAGGCCTGCGGCCGTTTCACCATCGTCGTCGCAGTCCTGGAACGAGGTGCCGTTTTCGCCTTTGATTCTCATGGACGTCATGTTATGCGTAGCTTTAGCGATCTTGCGGTCCCTCGTTAAAACCTCAATGAAATTTTGGGCCTCGTCAACAGAATGAGCCGCTCGGGCAAACGCTATGAATGAAGATGCTCGGTCAATAATAGGGTCAGATTGGGTCCAGCCGGAAGTATAGTCCCGGTCCTTCCCTCGGTCCAGAGATCCTTGAGGAGGCTCTTCGGGCATATCCCGAAGTTTTTCTTTGAGGTTTTCGAGTTTCACCTGGGCCATCTTTTCCGAAATCGCCCGCATTTCCTTCTCGTGTTCCTCGTTGTAGGTCTCTAGAAATGCTTGGGTCTCGCCAAGCAACTCAAAAATAATCACCATCTCCTCCATAAACACGCGGTCAATGAGCTCGGTGATCTTATTTTCCACATACTTCACATCGGGGTATTTCCGAATATTCTTGGTGGTCACCTGAATCACGCTTGGCCTTTCAACTGGGTATGTTTCAGGGAATGCCAATTGGATGCTGAGGTCCTCGAACCCAGGCACAGTTATCTGGACGATTCCAGGCCCTAGGCTCTTGATGCTTTCTGGGTAGATCGCATCAATTGCATCAAATTCCTCTTCAAGTTCCTCATACGGCATCGTATTTATTGGAGGGGTTCTCGAAAGAGGCTTTCGTGGGACTTTCAGGTGAGTTTCTTCGGTGAAGACAGAAATATAAGAAACTTCACAATTGCTATCTTAGATTTCAGGTAGCAAAGTAAACAGAATAACAAACCCGAGCTATACAAAATAACTCACGTGACAATAAGCCCGCTTTTCGTTTGAATTGAGAAGGTTTGTGATTTTCTGCGAACCTTTGCGATATCGACTACGGATCTCATCTTCAGTCTTGATCTCAATCTCAATCAGTCTGTAGCTCAGCTCTCGGCAGCTCGCTAAGTGCCGACACCAGGCTGGCACGCCAGCGGACATCTCGCAGCAGATTCGCGGTGCCCACTAAATAAGACAGAGAGTGAGAGAGAGACGTCTCAATTATCCAAGCTGTGAGTCTAGCATACATATTTAATACGGATTTTTCAGGAATAGATGAAAAATGCCAGCATTTGACGAGTACAAGGCAGAAGGGAACCGGGCATTTGCAAATCTGGAGTATAAGCGAGCAGCGAAAATCTACCGAGATGCACTTTCTCGCTATGGAGATCACCCGGTGCTCTATGCGAACCGTTCCCAATGCTTTCTCCACCTCAAAGACTGGACCAGAGCATATAAAGACGCGTGTAACGGGCTTGACTGTGGTCCCGCGGAACAGATCAGAGTAAAGTTGCTTTTTCGGAGGGGGGTTGCCGCAAAAGAATTAGGCCAAGAGAACGACGCCGTGGATTGCTTCCAAGAACTCTTGAGTCTTGATCCCACTAATAAAGGTGCAAAAGACGAACTAGATAAGTTGGCGGCTAGGCCAAAAATCAAGAAACAAAGGGCCAACGGCAGTATCCCCATTCCCATCGAGTTTGTGGATGAGCTACCTCAAGAATTTGCAAACATTGTGCGTCCTCCACTGAGACCCAAAGAGACTGAAACGCATATTAATCATGAATTGGTGGAAAGCGCTTCCGCAAAGCTTTTTGGGAAACCCACGAAACTAGTCGAAAGCCCAACCCCGGCCCAGTCGAAAGAGACTTCTAAGAGCTTTCTTCTGATGCCGTCCATGCACTTTTTAAGAGCTTTGAAGCTGGTCCCACTGGAGAAAAAAGCCCAGTCGTATCGGTACGCCGCCGGCCTCGAGGATTCTGTTTTGGCGTCGCTCTTCAAGTCTCTGGGCGTTGATCAGGACTTCTTTGATTTTTTTATTGAGGCGAGTATATTTGTTATCACCAACGATGATGGCCCGCAGGCTGCTACGCGCAATATTATCCGTAAGCTCAAGCTCATGTCGTCTTTCAGTAGATTTTCCCTTACAGTTACTATGTGCGGTGCTACTCTACTCAGCCCCCTTGCCTCGGCGGTGTTACAAGTGTCGCCTGACGATCTCCCGCAACTTCAGCAGATTCTTCAAATATAGGTTCGCCTACATTTCATCTCTGACTCCAACTCCAACTCCACCTTTCATTTTCTCCAACTTGAGCTTCAATATTAACTCCAAATTCCACTTGCTCTACAGCCCCAACGCTTGTGGCCCGGTCTAGGAATCCAAAAATAGTTCTTTTCGCAAACCCGTCTTCACCAACTTTTGGGACGCGGGCTGGATCATCGCAATGAAAAACTTCGGATAGTACGACTCGATGTTGAGCCAGTTTTTGAGCGTGCATAAAATAGGAACCACTATCACCGCCGCCAAAATTGCTGCGGCTAGAATGAAAAGAACAGTCGACCAATACACTGCTAAGATTCGGCGGCGTCTTTCTCGTCTTGAGAAGAACTGTAATCGAAGCTGGTTTGTCGGTTTAAGCCACATGAGCATCATCGAATGGAATGTGTTGGCGAGAGGAGTAAGTATGACCGGGATCTGGGCGTAAAAAATCATGTGAGCGATCACGAAATCGGCCGCAAAATATGACTGCTCGGTGACTTTGCAAAAATACTCTCGCAATGGTTGAGTGAGTGTCCTCCATCCAAGCCCTGCCGTCAACCACTTCCCGGACCACCAAGCCCTATTTGATCGACCATCCATTACTTCTCGACTCAAGAATATTGCATTGATGACTTGAAGGATGACTTTTTGGAACATGGTCACCAAGCAAAATCCAAGCACGGTTTGTTCCAAGTTGAAATTTTGGAGGACGAAAAGAATAATAACTGATAATAAGTGAACTCCGATCGACAATGTGTGCGTCAAGATAGCCACGAGTGCTGGGTAGCTTTTAAACAACGAGCTAATGATAGGTCCAATGCATGCTGAAAGAATGAATACAATCATCATGAGTACCATGTTGAACCCCAAAGGAAGTATCGCAACAAACAATATTCTCGCAAGAGCGAATGAGGGATCCTCCCAGGAAGACTCATTCTGAGAGTTCAGGAACAAAAACGCAGTTAAGATAAAGAACATGATCAATACTTGTGGAAATATGACTGTTGTGATAATGTTAAACCTGGAAGGTCTCACTTGATTGGTAAACTTCACTTCTTCTTTTCCATAATGAATTTTTGTCTTTACCCCGGTGAATCTGCTTCTTCCAAGCTTGGTATATGTAAACCATGATTTTGCACCCGCCTTGCTATTGCCAGAATGGAGCCATTTCACGAAGTTCGAGTAGTCAGCAAAATACTCATGCCACACAAATTGGTTGGGGTTGAAGATGAATGGACTCATGATAAGTCCAATAACAATAATCCAGAAAAAGGTGAAGACAGGTTTCCACATACTGGTTGTGAAGTAAAAGACCAATAGGAACAAAAATGCCCCAAATGTAAGAGATTCATTTCCGAACCGGGTATAAAGATCGGCAAAAGATTCTCTTTTTGTGGCAAAGCCTCTTCCAGTCGCAATATATTGAGCGCCTCCAATCGAAATATCCCGCAGTAACGACTGAGAATAAATCTTGCAAACGAAGATCTCAAACAACGGCGACATGGAAAACATGTGCTTTCCGATCCTCGTAATTGATTTGTAAATGCCTCTTTCGGAAAGCTCGTACACCGTCAACGGAAGCATCGACACAAAAAAAACTAAGAAGATGGACAAAATACACCTCTCGAGCCAACCTATTACAGGAATAAGATTTGCACAAAACTCGGGCTCTCTTGGGTCGGTAATTGGTCGAAACTCGTGGTATTTGCATATCATGGAGTCACTCGTCAAGGACGCGAGGTTTATACCAATCAAAAGAAATAATTGGATCGATAAGATAATGAAGAAATTGTTGAGGTGAAATCCAACATGGGCGTAATAAAACGAGAGCATTCTATCCAAGGGCAATTGTGTTCCTAGATAAAAGTACTCTCGAGACAAGTTTTGCTCGCCCATTCCCGCTCCGATCTTGGTGATGAAGTTCAAAATAGACGTGAACCCTAGATCTCTGCCTTTTCCACATTGAATGTACTCGCAATGCTTGATCCGTCCGCCACGTGTGACTGCTGTCATTCCAGCGTATATATCCTCGTTTAAATGAAGGCCCCTCTGTGCCTTGGAAACCCCACCTCTTGTTGTCATGAATATCCCATTAAGAAAATCAGGGTGTCCGTAATGCAACTTGCCACCTATCTGAGCAAGTGTTCTGGCGAATAGCGTGCCGAATGTCTGCTCTTTTCCTGCTGCTATGTCGCCCAAAATGCCGGTATTCTCTGAGAAAATGTATTCCCTTGTTCCGATGATCGCCACAGAACTGGGCTCGCAGAACTTCTCGAAGTCGTTGGAATAAGGATCAACAAGGTGCTGCTCTTCGAATTCTGCCAAGATGTTTCGTATCTTCAAACACTCCTCGATGTAATTATCTTGGTTCGCATCGATGAGCTGGATGTATTCGCCTCTCGTGAAAATCACCGAATGGTTCTGATTATCGGACTTTCCATCGCCCAAAATTGGGTAACCAGAAAGCCTGATTCGATACTTAGGAATGCGTTTGGAATTCGTGTCTTTGGGACATGTTCCGTCGATGAGGCATGAATAGTAGGTGAGGGACCCATCCAACTCTTCGATTTCCTCGTCAATATACGAGATTTGGAGCTCTGGATAAGCCCTCAACAAGACCTCTGCGCTTTCATGCTCTTCTTCAGTAAAGTCTTTGAACCTTTGCATAGATACAGTAATGTAAAACTTGCGGAGAGTCAAGTCCTGGATATCTTTCAATCTATCCTCATCAAACCCTTTGGTGTCCAAATCTTCCTCTGTCTCCAAGTCCAAAAGCATTTTGATGGATTTGGAATAGTTCATGAACCCAAAGACTGTTCTGTAAAGTGTTTGTGATCGCAAAGATGCCCAAATTCTCGTTCGCATTGTGAACACTGGCGTGGCTTCCCTAAACCCAACCAATTCATAGGCATTGTCGTCCTCTTTATCTCTGTATGCGCTTAGATCTCCACTCTTGCATTCGTATTCCTCTGCCATCAACTTTGTGTCGCGAACGAAATTGATCCACTCCAGAGAATAGAGCTGTTTCAAATATTCAAGAAGTGTCACCTGAGCATATTTGTCTTCCTCTCTGATGATCTCCTTTAACAGAAGAATGATTTTCTCGCTATAATGAGGAATAAAAACTGTGAAACTTGGCATGCTTTGGATTTCACGAGCCTCGGGAATTGAAGAGGTGAGTGACTGGGCAAAAAATGAGATTCTTCGTTGAGCCTCCGAAGATTCGGAAAAGATCTTAAGCCTAAGAGACTCGTCCTCCTGTGACACAAAAAAGCTCGGCTCATTTATGACTGTGGAAGTTCCTCTCTCCAGTGTCTGATGATAGATAAGCTTCTGGACTTGCTCGATTGAGATGTAGTGTTCTCGATACATCGACACCACAATGGCGTTCCAAATCTTTGACACCATATATGTCTCGTCCGAACTCTTTATGCCGCTTGTAACAAGCAATTTGGAATATATCCTCTTCGGAAGACGCGAATATATGTTGTTCCAAGGGGTCCATATACTGGAGCCAAGATAGTAGCATCGAGCAACAGAGAACACAGTTGTCCAAATGACATACCAGAGATATGTGTCAAGAAAGAACAAAACAAACTCCAATATAAAAATGAGAAATAGGACCACTTGTGGCTGAAACTTGCACGATATGTGGCCTATCCATTTATCTCCAACACAGTTTGTTCTCATGACACTGAGCTCACGAATAGGGTGTCTCATAGGAAGCGTCAAGAAGAGATACGACTCCAAGAACTTGGAGCAAAATACCATGAGCCAAAGACCGATCGATGCAGTTCGGTCCTCTCCGTTCAATTTATGAAAGTCAGACGTAAAGCTTTCGGAAGCAAGCTGGGCCCTTCCTTTCAACCTGCATCCGAAGGCTCTTAGAGGAGGCACAATTGATAAATATAACACCGTGAATACAGATAACACAAAGTGACAGGCTGCAATAGAAACACCCGCTGAGTCACCATATTCTTGAAACTTCATAACATAGATCACAATCGTTGGTGCCACGTTCAAAATGAACAAAATACAGAGCCACCAAAATCGCTTCATGACAGGATGAGAGCCTTCATAGCGCCGTGGCAGAAACCGAAATTCGAGTAATAAGGCTAAGACACTAATGACAACCAGAACCGCGCCACCCAAGGAGATGATGGATAGTCTCGTTTGCACTGAGGGCCTATTATTGTAAGTGATGTCATAGCCAGAGGTATATAGCGGGTACGAATGGAGTGAAGTATAGTACCAGAACATCGACAGATGTATTATGATCACTCTGCTGAAATTAACCAAGATATGCATCCACGTTCTTGTTTCACGGTATGTCTTGTGAAATACCTTCAGCCAGTCAATCTCCCCAAGGGCTTTGAAACGTTCCTCCTTTTGCAAGTCCATGATCGAAGTACGGTCTGATAAACATATTCGCTGCAAACTTGACCTATGCCAAAAAGTTTGATTCATATCGTCATAGCCAATTATTGTATCGTGATCCCTATCGACCCGCTCCAACTTCTCGTTCTCCTCCGTGTAGAGCTGCTCTCTTAAACACATATAAAGGGGCGTTATAACGTGGTCGAGGAAGTCGTGCTTATACCGCTGGAAATCGCCATATTCAGAAAAGGACGTATAGTAGTCAATGCAGCATTTAAATATGAAGCAAAGACACTCCGGCATGAACCGGATGTTGTTAGCCTCACCCCAGATCAAGAGGTACAATGCTACGTGCGTGACCTGATCTTGTGGACTTAACCGAGACATTTTTAAGTGCCACAGTTTTTGCGCAAATGCGTACGTGTCCGCAGCAAGCGCCTCTTTCTTCCTGCTTTTCTTTTCGTATTTAGGCGGCAAATCGTCCAAGTCCATCTCGGCGGCAAAGTACCACTTGCGGAAGTTCGAGCGGTGCCCACCAATATAGTCGCCATGTATTGTTCTAAGCGCCATGTATGGCCCGGCACGTGAAGCTCGTGATTCTAGCAACGTCATGAAATACGCCATCATGTTCTTTACGTTATCTTGCTGGAAAGAAAATGTCGACTGCAATCTCTGGAAAATCGCCCAGATCTCCTCTTCCAGGATAGGCACGGAGTCAGGCGGACCCCACCTCGAGCTGCAGATTGCTTTGGGTCCCTTCTTAAACCGCTCGTCGTCGGATTCCTCGTGTGCCTCGAACCCATCAAGCTTGTGCGGTTCTACCAGGTACGACGAGTTGAGGAAGTAGGGAGTGTTTTCTCCATGCATGACTTCCGCCACATAAACCGAGCCCTGAGTTTCAGCTGGGGCTAAGTCCAATGCAGAGTTTTGCAATGCCACGGCGGACCGAATCTGAACGTGTTTCGTTGTCAGAAACATCTTTGTACTTTAAAGAGAAGAGGGTATTAGTCACAAAGCACGAAAGGAATGGCTGCGAAAATGCAACCGCGAGCGCGACTGGCTGCGAATGTTGCCCTGGTGCGCCAATGCCAAACATGATGTGAGGAAGCGATGAAATGAGACATTCATGCTTTTTTTGGGATACATCCAAATCATACGGAATTCAGTTTCCGGCTAACTTTTATAGCGGTAGAGAGATATTTCTGGATTTTGGCTCTGACGCTGAGAAATAATTCAATCTTAATCTTATATATCCTCCAATTACCTCTCTTTCTCGATGCATATACTAGCCCATCATACCACCTCTAATATATTTACCAGCCCCTCCAGTACCATTTCTGCCAATCAAAAAGACCAACGATGAGATCTCTATAGAAATAAATTAACTGTCTAGTCTGTATCGTACCCAACATTTATTGACGACGGATCGCATCCATTATAGGCCACGAGGTTGGGCAGTCCCATGCGTTCCTCGATCGAATACCGATTGATCATGTCGGTATTTGCCAAGTCCAATAGTTTATCCTTGACTTCCCATACGTGCACGCCCAGACTAAGCAAGTTGGCCACTAGTCCCGAGATGATGGGCGCGGCCATTGACGTGCCTGAAAGCTTTTGGGATTTCTTCGAGCCGCCCACTGCTATACTAGCAATGTCGACCCC
This sequence comes from Metschnikowia gelsemii, assembly GCA_030561745.1. Taxonomy (NCBI): domain Eukaryota; kingdom Fungi; phylum Ascomycota; class Pichiomycetes; order Serinales; family Metschnikowiaceae; genus Metschnikowia; species Metschnikowia gelsemii. Next base: position 101,693 of record JAKTYA010000129.1, read on the forward strand.
CGTAGTAAAGATATCTACACAGGAGCCCCAATTGGAGAAATCGGCAATTTCACTGGTTGTATCATCCACGGCACCCACGGTGATTGCACGGGATGCACTCGCAGGCAGCATTTCACAGGCATCGATATTCTGGTTGCCTGCAGCGACCACAATTACCAACCCGGTCTGGGCCGCAGAATCTATTACGCGATTAAGAAGAGAATTGGCCATGGCTCCAAGACTAAGGTTGGCGATTCCAGGGCAATTGGATTTGCGGCGGTGGTTCACGGAAAACTCAATTGCCGCCATGATGCTACTTAGTGACCCGTGGCCCGAGTTATCGAGGGTCTTGACGCCAATAAGTTTAGCCTTTTTCGCCACGCCATATGTTTTTGACCCGACAATTCCTGCCACATGTGTCCCATGGCCATTCAAGTCTGCGGCCCCTTCTTTCGTGAAGTCTTTTACAAGTTCGGCCCGGTTTTCAAACTCGGGGTTTTCGATCTGGATCCCGGTATCAATCACGTATACATTGACATTTTCTCCTTGTGCTTTATCGTCATAATAGTAGGCTCGATTCCAGGACCGTTTTCTATTTTCTTGCGAGAGTTTCACTAAGTGAGAAGGAGCATTATCTTGCTCAAGCAAAGAAAAAGCCTCGAATTCCACGTCCGCCGTGATTTCCGCCACAAGCGGACATCGACGGAGCCTTTCCAAAGCGTTTTTCGAAAAGGTCCCTGAAAACCCGACCAAGTCGCCTATTTTGTAATATTTGTTGATAAGTCGCTTTAGTCTTTGTGCCACTGGAAAGGTGAAATCGTATTTCATGAATTTTTCGATGGTTTGGCTTTGTTTCAAAAGCACAAGATGATTTCCAGAAACCACCGCTATTATAGCAAGAAAAAAATAAGCATATGAAAAAGTGTTTCCTGGTTTCATTATTGTGAGCAATCGTTAAAGAGACAACAAGCACCTTTGATAGTGAAATATTTCGAAATGAGTTATTAAACGTCAGAGTCTTTTTGTTTTTGCCGCTTTCAAAGTGGCCACAGACAGATTTACACCTACGCACATGCATATACTTTCAGATTTATTCTCTATCAAAATGTTTCTCATGCACCGTGCTATCCAAATTCGCGGATCAATAACAACAACAAAATTGACACGACAGTCTAGCCCGGTGAGAGTTCATATACTTCCTTAAAATTCTTCAAACCTCGCCAATCGTTCTTAATCGTTCTTTAAAGCACTCATAAAGAATGAAGAAATTTCTTTCTCTCGTCATCAGACAAGCTGTGCATAAAGTCCTTGACGGCATCAGCTGCAACAGACGGGTCTTTGCTTAAGAGAGAATGCAAATCCTTGCGCTTTCTCTCCTTGCTCAACTCCTCGATCTTTTCCTGTAACTTTTCATGGTTGTTCTCAATAAAGTTGCTGACAGCCTCGTCATCTTCATATTCCACGGTAGGCATCCAACTCTTCAATCTTGCGACCTTCTCCAATTTGTTCTTACAGACAACTGTCTCGGCAATTCTCTTCAACAAGTACTCTTCGTTCAACCGACGACGCAAACGCCAGAAGAAGAATCTTCTAGCATGTCTCCACTCGAGCTCCTTGCTGATGACGCCCTTGGCCAACATACGACCAGATCTGTCATGCAAGTCTGCAAATTGAACGGATATCTGGCTGTAGATGGGCAACAAAGCAGCTTCACGTGCGGCCAACTGTGCCGAGATCTTGGAGTGTTCCTCTGGGCTCAACTGAGAGGCCAACTTCGACTTCAACTCGGCATATTGTGTGTCCAATCTTGACATGCTTGCTATCAATTTATCGCGTCTGAACTTGATACCAACCATTCCCTCTGGCTCCAAGACACCTGCTCTGGATTCAACATCGGCATACATCTCCATCATGTCAGAGTTGATGGTTGGGTCAACAACAACCCAGGAACCACCTCTCAATTCACCGTGAGGAGGAATGTAAGTGAAGATCGGCTGCTTGAAATCAACCAAGGCATCCACGATGAAGGAACCGTACTTGAGAACTTCATTGTACATATCACGTTGACCTCCAGAGAAACCTCTCCAGTTTGCAAGAATCATCAATGGCAATTGCTCACCGTGGTTGAAATCATTGATGGCTTGAGCAGTCTTGAAAGCAGAGTTGGGGTACCAAACCTGGCCAGCCTCTTGGATCAATTGTTCCGTGGAGTCTGGGTTGGCCGGGTCGGCTGGAATCAAGTTCTCAACAGTTCTAGTCTCAACACCAATGACACCGATTGGAATACCACCGAGACGAGCTCTTCCGACAACAACACCTCTAGCCCATCCAGACAAAGTCTCTTGGAATGAATCCTTATCAAACAAACCGGATTCGAATGAGCCATCATCCTTCTCACGACCAGCAATCATCCATCTCACATCCTGTGGCTCATCCTTGGATGGATAGAAGTCGATGTCTCTATCCCACGAATCCACCGAGTTCAAAATCGGAATTGGAGTATCACGCTTGGCAGGAATGTAGGACATCCATTCCATGATCTTCTCAACACCAGCCAAGTCATCGGAGGCGGTCATGTGAGAGACACCATTGTTGTACATGACTTGAGTGCCACCCAATTGCAAGTTCGAAGAGTAAACTTCTCTGCCCAACAACTTGTTGATGGCGGGCGCACCAGTCAAAATAATAGGCTGTCCTTCGATTTGAATAGCTCTTTGACCCAATCTCACCAAGTAAGCACCAATACCGACAGATCTACACGTCACCAAGGTGATGGTAAAGATATCTTTGTAGGCTCTGGAGGTAGCACCTGCGATCAAACCAGAACCCTTAAGACACTCAACGCCCAATCCGTTCTCAGCACCCACGATCGAAGTAATCTTATGACGCTCAGCTCCGTTCTCAACAATTCTCTCCGTCACAACAGTCTTCAAAGCATTGTTCTTCTCAAGTGCAGCCTGGTCATCGGATGTCAAATACAAGTACTTGAACCCCTTGTCTGGTTTGCCATCCTCGTTCCAAGCAACCTTGAAGTATGGAAGCAACTCCTCAGCAATACCGATTCTGGCACCAGAGTTGGCCGAAAGGTAAACTCTTGGAATACCCAACTTTCTGGCCAACTCAGTACACTTGTTGAAAAACTCATCTTCTTCAGGACCAAACGAACCAATTTTGTGCGTAATGTCGTTAGCAACAATGATGAATTGACGACCGCGAGGATATTCAGGGGTCTTAGCTGTCACTTTGAAACCAACCATTCCAACCTTGTTCGAGCCTGGCTCTCTGTCGACAGCCGTCAACCCACCATTGTCGTCCTGAATCAATTCATGCGACACAAACAAATCCTTAGGAATTTTGGAATCTTTGGCGTGCTTCTTCCATTGAGAGGTGACGGCCTGGCGGAACAATTCTGGGAAATCGTAGACATAGGTGGTACCCATGTTGTGAGCCTTGTAACGCTTTGGCTGCAAAGATTCCTTCGCAGGGTAAGGAGTGGCAATCGACCTCAAGTGCATAGAGCCTGGGGTGCCAATTGACTTGAACACCCACTCACCCTTGGTGTTCTTGATCTCCATGTACAACTCGGACTTGACCACGTAACCAGAGACGTTGTTGATGATAGCACGCAATGGGAACGGCTGGCCAGTGGCTTGGTCAATACACGAGATACGGATCTCAGCACCAGTAACTCTCAATCTCCATAATCTTCTACCAAATCTCTCCAAGAATGACTCAAAAGCGGCCTCAACTTCCTCTGGAAGAACATTGAAAACGGTAGAGAAGTTAATGAAAATGTGGTTCAAATCAGAGTTGGAAGTGTCAATGATTTCCATGGCATCCAAGATATCAGACATTAAACGGTTAGATTCGGCAATCAAATACTCCTTGATGCTAATGTCGTCGCTGATGACGCCAGTCCTGATGATACCTCTAGTGAAGAATCTCTTGTCAGAAGGCGAGTTCTTACCAATGGCTTCGTAAACATGGATGTTTCTGTTGTCAGTGAAGATAGGCTTGATGTCGAAGTTTTCCAATCTTGCCAACTCCAACTGGAAAGCCAAAGCAGGTTCAATGTGTCTGATAACCTTATTCTCAACATAGTCTGGAGCAGTGAAAGTGTAGTACTTAGGATAGACACCGACATTATTTGCAACAACAAAGGTGATACGGCGCACGGCAGCGTTTCTCAACTCCTCCGCCAAGTCTCCAATGACCTCGTGAATTCTGCTCAAAACTTCGTCCTCCGACTCAATTCCTGCAATGCCAGTAACGATTACATTGACCACGTTAGTGTACTCTGGCTCTTTTTCGCCAGCCTTGAAGCTGATGCCATCAGTAGGTTGCAACTTCTCCAACCCAGCAAGAAGCATATCCTCAACATCATCAATGTGTCTGACCGGGACCAAAACACCTGATCTGTTTTTCTTGTCGGCGTTATCAGTGACATAAGACAAATCGGAAACAGAAGCAGCTCTGTTCATCGGGCTTGCATTGTCCTTCTTTGAGTAAGCAGAGGCCGAAGCTTGGGAAACGGAAGCTAACTGAAAGTTCCAGCTGATGATTGGCAACTTCTCCTGCTCTTGAAAGTCATAGGAAATATTTTCCAAGGCATAAGCTCTGTAAGAACGACGAACATAAACCTCAGCAGCAGCCATCGCGACCCATTCATCCGAGTTGGTCAAGAATTGGGACAAAACATCGAATACAGTGTGCTTAGAGTCCACAACTTCTCTAATGATGTCCAAGTTTGGCGAGCTGTACTTAGCATAGACTTCACCGTAGGCAGTTTGCATCACCGAAGATCTCAAGATGTGTTCCAACTGGTCAGATCTCTCCTTGATAGATGGCAAAGAGCACTGGATCAAAATCTCCCTGGCCTTCAATGCAACCTTTGCCGTACCTCTGGATTCCAATTCAACAATGTTTTTCAATGACTCTCTGATAGGGGAAGCCACAGAAGCAGACTGCTGCAAGATTGGTTGGTATTGCTCAGCAATAGCCAAAATAAGGTTGTTCTTCGCAGAGACCTTCGAGTGCGACAAAGCAAGCAACAACACGTTCTCCAAATCAGACTTGTTGGCATCTCTGAGCTTCAAGATCACATCTTCTTCACGGTTGTTTGCACCAGAAAAGTTCTTCTCGACATTGTAGTATTGGTCAAGCAAGTCAGCCATAAACTTATACTCATACTCGACCAAGCCACTAATGTATTTAGAGGCAACAGTCACCAAAGGCTCAATGACTGAGCCAAAAAGTCCATCAGATGACTCCTTTTCAGCCTTAGCGAGAAGCTTCAAAACTTGCTTGGCGGGGAATTCTGCACCTCTGGATTGTGACTTTTCAATCAAAGTCGATAAGGCCTCATCCAATTGTGGGGGCAATCTCGAGTGCAAAGCGGAAGCAAACAAGTTCCATTCTGAGTATGGCAAGTCCTTGTCTTTCAACACCTCGATAACATTTTTGAGGGTATTGTTCATGATCACTTGGTTGTCAAAACCGTTCAAAATGTTCTGCAAAATCGACGAGTAAGTGTTGAACTTGTGGACTGGCTTGCTACCCTGGATGCTTGGCTCGCCGAGGTCAGGCAAGGTGCCCTCGAAAGGCAAAGCGTGCTTGACCTTAGATGGGTCGTCCAAAGCCAAAATGGCCAAGATATCACCAGCATTGACTGTCGACCCAGGTTGCTTGATGGTTTGAACAATACCATTTTCTTGTGCAACCAAAGGCATGCACATCTTCATCACTTCCACCTCGGCATATGGCTGTCCGGCGACAACATGCTCGCCACTCTCGAGCAAATACTTGACCAACTTTCCTGGAGAAGGAGTTCTCAATTGGGTGGGGTCGTTCTCAATTTCCAACAAACATGTCTTACCATCAACCGACATTCTGGTAGCAGAGGGCTCCTCCTTCCAGTAGATGGAGTGAGACTTACCATCAATGGAACACAAAAGACCACCATCAGACAATGAACGCACACCGACAACTGCTCTTGTACCGTTCAAAAACAAGGTGTAAGTCTCATTTGACGATTTCGTGGCCGTGAACTTATACTTCTGGCCCTCGTAAATGAACTCGATTGGGTATAAAGTTCTCAACAAGGTCTTGCTTGGAACCTGACCTCTTTCCAAAGACGAAGTGTACTCAGCCTTATCCTCTGTGGAAAGAATGTGAGCTTTCGTAGCGGCACCGCACAAAACAGCAAGAATGGGGTCTGGTCTCTCGGCAGTCAACTTTTTGGAGATCAACTCGTCCAACCAGCCAGTAGTAATCGTGTTACCCTCGAAATCTGGGGTCTCCAACAACTTGATCAAGTACTCAACGGTGGTTCTGAAATCACCTCTGATGGATAACTCCTTCAATGCAACAACCATGTGCTTTCTCGAGGCTTGACGGTTCTCCCCAAAGGCAAAAATATGACCGAATTGAGAGTCCGAGAAAGAGTGGATTGAAGACTGGTTGCTGACAGAGAAATAACCCCAGACATTAGACGAAGACCTGAAGTTCAACTCGTGCAAGTTACCACCAGAAGGTTTGAAACCCTCGCCAGGGTCCTCGGAGGTGATACGACAAGCGGTACAGTGGCCCTTAGGAGTTGGGCGGCGCTGAGAAGTCAAAGAGCGCTCCTCCTTGAACTCAAAGTCGATCTCGGTGGAGGTATGAGGGTCGGCGCCGTACATGATTCTGATGTCTCTGATTCTGTGCATAGGAATACCCATGGCAATTTGCAATTGAGCAGCTGGCAAATTGACTCCAGTGACCATTTCAGTGGTTGGGTGCTCAACCTGCAATCTGGGGTTCAACTCCAAGAAGTAGAACTTGTCATCCGCGTGTGAGTACAAGTATTCAACGGTACCAGCAGAAACATAACCGACCAACTTACCCAATCTAACGGCAGCCATTTCCATGGCATGGAAAGTGTCCTTTTTAGCAATGGTAACAGGGGCCTCTTCGATAATTTTCTGGTGTCTTCTTTGCACGGAACAGTCTCTTCCAAACAACGAAATGTTGGTACCGTATTGATCAGCCAATAATTGAACCTCCAAGTGTCTAGCGTCACCGGCTAACTTCATGATGAAGATTGGCGACCCAGGAATCTCATTGGCGGCTTGGTTGTACAAAGTCTTGAAATCTTTCTCGTTGTCAACCTTTCTGATACCTTTACCACCACCACCTTCGGAAGCCTTGATCATTACAGGAAAGCCGATCTTCTTGGCCTTTTCCAAGCCATCTTCTGGGCCTGTGCAACAGCCCTTGGCATAAATATCATCGGCCACAGACACCAAGTTAGTTTCCTCGTCGACATCGACCTGGTCAACTCCGGTACCAGACCATGGGATACATGGGACTTCGGCGTGCTGAGCAACAATGGTAGAGGAAATTTTATCACCCAAAGATCTCATAGCGGAGCCTGGAGGACCAATGAAAATAATTCTTTTTGGCGATGCAGCCAACATTTCAGGCAAAATAGGATTCTCAGAAGCATGACCCCAACCGGCCCACACTGCGTGCACATCGGTTCTCTCGGCGATTTCAACGATCAACTCAACGTTGGCATAGTTATTGTTATTCGTTCCACCTGGGACCTCAACGCACTGGTCGGCCATACGAATGTACTCGGCGTTGGCAGACATATCTTCAGGCGTGGCCATCACAGTGAATTGAATGGCTCTTTCATCGCCAAACGTCTCATAGGCCCATTTTCTGACGGACCTGATTTCTTTCACGGCAGCAATACCGTTGTTGGCAATCAAGACTTTGGAGATCACAGTGTGACCTTGACTTTGTCTGACGAAATCGGTGACAGCAGATGGCTCTGCGGTCTCAACCGAATTCAACCCTTTGAAGTGGTCGTTCACTTTCTTATGGAGTTCGGAATAGTTCTTCTCGGACATGGTGGAATTATTTCTGAAAGCAAAAAGCGGCTCGATCCCGTTGCGAGGAGGAAATGCGTGGTATAATCTTTTAGTGTAGTGCCAAAGACCACTGAGTACTCTATGGTGAGGATTGTGGGGAAGAAAACGAGTATGAAAAAGTATAGCACGATTCACGATTCTGAAAAGGTTAGTAAGTGAGTTCGGGAATCCTGCGCTCAAAGCACGCATACGACTCTGATGCTGCAACGTCTATAAAGAATTGAAAAGAGGATGCTTTCTCCTCCAAGACTGAGATTAAAGACCCTAGTGAGCTTTTGGTGGGCCGGTTTTTTTTTCTGTTGTGGCAGTTCCGAGGGTGGGACGCGCAACTTCCGGGGATGCGTTTGTTTCTGTTGGTCCCAACAAAAAGAAACAAGGTAGCAAGGGGACTGGGCGGCTAAGCATTGATGGAAATCGGAAGTAAAGGCTTAATCTGGACCAAAAAATGTTAACAGTATGAGAGTGCTCATTAGATGGAGACGCGGAGTATGCTGGGCGGGCCATAAGACGTGGAAGGGTAGAAGGATATAACTGAAAAATCCGCAAGTCAGAGAGACCCAGAATACCAAAAAGGGAAGGCGGGGGTGCCACAGACAATTTCATGCTCAAATGATTGTGGAAGTGGTTTGTGTAGAGAAACCGTGATGATCTTGGCCGACGGTTGCAGCATCAAGGGCTGGGAATTTGAAACATTCAATCAAGGAGAGTACATACCGAAATGATAAGGGTAATGTGGATCAGAATCAACGAGTAGAGAGACTAAAGAAACTTATTTGTTGTTGTTGTTGTTGTTAAATTTCTAAAAGTCTCCAAAACGCGTATTCACAATCGACTCAAGATTTAAATCTGCAATGGAAAACGAATCAACCAAATCACCAAAGAGAAGAGAACGAGAATTGTCTCCACGTCTTATATTGAAGCGGCCACTGGCTACTGCCGATGGGGAGTGTATGTGGGCGCGACCGCGAGCCTCAACCTTGGGCCCCAACATTGCAAAAGTTGGCCCAAAAGTCGGGCGTGTCGCGACCAGAACCCTCTGCATGGGTCCTGACGTAATGTTTTTCTTCACCGCCAGTAGTTAAGTTGAGGTAAATGGGACAAGAAAGCCGACTATTTCGATGACAAAAGAGGGATCGCTGGGTGTAAAATGGATTAGTTCATAAGAATAATGATAATTATAAGTTTTAAGTTTCTTTTCTCAATCCCATCATCAAAAGCATGCCGGCTCTTTGCAGTCTTGCTTCCCCCGGTACGTGGATGATTCCAACTGTCTTCCGAGTTCCGACGCAGGCTCCAAGTTTTTCCGGTCCTGCCATTATTCTCAACAGTTGCTCACTGTGACAAGCTTGCACCCAAATCGCAAAGCCTAGATAAGCTCAGGAGTCAGCGACAGTAGTTTAATTTGTGTTTCAGATGCTGGTCAGTTTCATTATTTCAAGTCGTTTTGGATCCTGAGATGCCAAAACTTGACAAGTGCTTAAAATGTGTATGAATTCGAAACCCAAATGCGCAGTAAATTAAGAAGTTTAAACCTTTTGTTTATGCCTATTAGATTTTTTTGGGCATAAACAATCGGGGCCGAATATTTGGGGTGAAGGATCTGGACTCTACGGTCACGGTCACAAATTCGATTCATTGTATTTTCGAGTTTTCAATTTCAAGGAGAAAGATTCTGTGACAGTTGAGGTGTGGGTATTACAGTACATACAGCAGGATATATGAAGATAAAACTATTAATTATTATGAGATTTTGGGGCGCAAGCTTGAGAGCTAGAAGTTAATGTCTATAAATCTCATAGTCGGTTCTAATCATCTAGTGACTTTGGCTCCTCACTCCAAGTCAAAATACACGTTATAAACCTCACAGTGCAGGGCCAAGAGATGAAAGAGGGTCCGGACTCCGCACTCATGACTTCACCTAAAATTCACTTATCAAGTCACAGCCTAAAGTTGGATCGATTTGAGATTATGTTTGAAACCCTTATTTTCGGAATCCTTAAATATTTCAAAAAAGAAAAATTATGGAAAACCGCCTAATGCTCTAAAAGTACTAGGAGAGACATGAAGTATTTGGGGAGGAGCAGTGAAGAGAGGTGCACGCCAAAGCTCGCCATAAAGCAAAGCAGTAGATTTCATTTGGTATAGCTTGGACTTGCATTGTTTTCCTTCCACAAAGATTGAGTTTTTCGCTATCTTTGGTTATACGCATTTTCTATTGATGTATTGATGCCTTGATCATTTAAATATTTTTGTTCACATTATCTCGCTGCAAGGAATTCAGGACATAAGTCATATAGCAAGTTATCCATGTAGAACTCAACATGTTGAAGAGATCACGAATCTAATAGTTTCATATAAGTTCTTTCAAATTTATATGGGGTATTTCTATCGGCTGTTTTTGTATTAGATGTATATCATGGAGTCCTCGCTTACTACTTGTCGACTCATCACCTGCGACAATTAGTAAGTGCCAAGAGAATTTAATTTAAGTTAATAACTTGGCTATCATTGTGACGCCTCTTCAAAAACTCTGGCGGATAGAGTCAGACCATCTAATGCCTCGTAGGTACTCAATCGTGTAATTAGGCTCTGCCATTATTCCATTGCTATAGTGACAGTAAGCCCGTAGACACGGCGTTTTCATGAGAAGGTCACCTAAAGAACTCTCAGATCAATTTTCAGTGAACTTATTTTTCTTTATTTAGCCTTGAATTGATCCATCGACCAAATTTGAACAGAATGTATATTTGAGTCTTGATCGAGGTGTATACATCTTGATTCTGATTCCTGACGACAATGAGGCAAGTGGCAATCCTTCTCTGTCGTCCACTTCTTTGGCTGAGCTGCGATTCTCTGCTTAGCAAGATGGACAGAAGCATAGAAACCTGAAGTCTGCTGTTTTATGCATGAAAGAGACGGAACTCGCACCCTTAAGAACACTTGCTCCATTTATTTCGGTTTCAGCTCGTCGATTGTTTAGACCCAAAATACTGTAACAACACAAACCGTGGAGATCCGCGAGTAAAAGAATGTGGCATCCAAAAGAGTTCTTCTGGTCTATTCTGAGGATACATAAAGATGAAGATCCAAGCTTAGTTGTAAGCTCAAAGCTGTAGACCATCCTTTTCTGATTTAGCTGCAAAAAATTAGAGGATGTTCCATTTTTCGAAGTTGCCAACTTCCGAAATTTCTCACATTTTTTCCAGTAAAATGGCTTGGCCAGAGCCACTACTTCCTAACGACTTATCAGTCTCATGAAGATTAAATTTAAGAACAGCGACCTTCTAGAACCTGAATATTTTGGAGTCAGTGGAAAGAACTGAAAAGGGTTGCATGGCTAAATTGTAGGTTGAATCCAACTTGCGTGATCTTTTCTGGTGGCTCGCGATATCGAGTATTCTCAATGATCTTACACCATGGAGTCTATAGAGATCTGTATAATCACATTAGTTCGACTTCTAGATTTGCGAAAATGGAGACAGCTCGAGATTATGTTACCATGAAGTTTTGTGTCCAGACCAAACAATAACCCAGCCTGGAAAGACTATACACGCATTTATAATGGTATGGTGTATTTCCTCATAACAATACTGCGCTCAAAGAATATACTCTCGTGGCTATTCTATCCATTATATGGCGAAACTCATTTCTGGGAAATACGCGTGATTGATCTGGATTTCTATCCTCTTTGGCAGTGTGTGGTTGTTGGTTTCCCTATCTCGAAGTCGGAATGCGAGGTGGTCGCAATCACCACTATGTCAGAAGCCACCTACACGTTTCTCTGTTTTGCTTTCATGTTTTGGTCTTTTAACTTCATTCCCATTGGAAATTTCACCAAGACCGAAACGGCTCGACTTTGTATATGATATGGCTGGAATGATTGGTTGAGTCTCTCCCAGAAAGACTCTGACAAAGTCTTTAGAAGTCTTTATCACTCAACCTTTCTTTTATTGGAAAGAGGTTTATTTGCTGTTCAATTGCTGGAAGTTCCTTACTATGGATACTTTGCAAAATGGTAGCGTGGTACTTATCATGCCTGATAAATACAATCAAATTCCACCGACCTATACCTAGACTTTCTACCGCGGCAAAGATTTTATGCAAGAAAGCATCATAGCTCGAATTCACAGCCGACGAAAATGGAAAGTCAGATTTGAAAGGACAAAAAAAGCTTATTTGGATCGCCTGGACATTCTTAAAGTCAAGGATCACGCGTCTTCCGAGTCCTGGGGCCTCGGCTTTATATACCAGATTTGAGCGCTCCACAGATCAATAGCAGGAACAAAGAGGGCTGTGTAAAATACTTTTAGGGCCTTAAAGAAAATGAAAAAATATGATCTTTTCTTGGATACATTCCGGGGGTCAAAGTATAAAGGGAAAGCCTTAGGCGGAAGCCCATCACCAGTGGAATAGCCAGTCCATTTTGGTGAACGGCAAAAAAGACTTGCTTGTATCTAGATCGCGAGATTCCTCACTGTGTGCACTACTTTATGTGCCAGAAAGGATTTTTCTCTGAGCCCTGGGTTACATTTTATATGTAACATCGATTCCGGTTTATGGGGTAAGTGTGGGGTGGGGAATGGCACTGGTAAATGCCGTACGGCGGGGTGGTTTTGGAGATTCTATTAATTCTTAGATCTGTCTACTTTTTGTCAGAGCCGACTTTTTTTTATCCGCACTAGATTTTCTCTTGACATCACTTTTCAACCATTGTCTGAATTCTATTATTTCAATCATGACGCTGTCACTGAGCACAATGAGTGATTCCAAAACAGAAGTTCAAGACCATAAAGTGCCAACATTTCTTGGGTCCAAAGGCCAGAATCTCGGCCGTCTCATCACGACAATGTGTGGGGTGGGGTTTCTTCTTTTTGGTTACGACCAGGGCGTCATGGGGTCACTTCTCACACTAAAGCCATTCAATGAGACATACTCTCAAATCGACACAAATCTTCATAAAAATGCCTCTACTTTGCAGGGCGCAGTTATCGCCATTTATGAGATTGGCTGCTTGTTTGGAGCATTATCCACAATTTACTTTGGTGACAAGCTCGGGCGCTTGAAAGTCATATTCTATGGATGCATAATCATGATTATGGGTGGAGCATTACAAGCTGGCTCAACAAATGTTCCATTTTTGGCTGTGGCGAGAGTTATTTCTGGTGTGGGTAATGGATTTTTGACCTCGACTGTCCCATTGTACGGTGCTGAATGCTCCAAGGCTCTGAGCAGAGGAAAGACCCTATGCATTCAGGGATGTTTAATCACGTTCGGAATCTGTGTTTCATATTGGGTAGATTTTGCATTTTACTTCACTGAAAAATACGGGGAGGTCTCATTCAGATTCCCTATAGCATTCCAGTGCATCTTCCCGATCGTGATTGTGTTCTTTATCTTCAAATTGCCTGAGTCTCCTCGATGGTTGATGGCCCAAAAAAGAGATGACGAGGCACGGATAGTTTTCGCTGCCCTTTACGATGTTCCTTGTAACCACCCGATCGTATCACAGCAAATGGAAGAGATCAAAATTAGTCTTACTATGGAACAGGAAAAGAGCCACAGCGCCTGGTTAATGCTCAAACAAGGCAAGCTCAGGCATTTCCAAAGAGTGAACTTGGCCGGGTGGGCTCAAATCATGCAGCAAATCTGTGGAATCAACTTGATCACATATTACGCAGGTACGATATACGAAATGTACATTGGCTTAAGTCCGTTCAATGCCAGGATTGTCGCTGCTTGTAACGGAACCGAGTATTTTTTGGCCTCGCTCATTCCTATCTTTATCATTGAAAAGGTCGGAAGACGCCCGCTTTTCATTTTTGGCGCCGTCGGTCAATTCTTAACAATGTTGTTCTTGTACGTTTCCATGGAAATGGCCCAGCGGGGCCATAATGGTGGCTCTTATGGTGCTGCGGTCTTGCTCTTTGTATTCAATAGCTTCTTTGCCGTGACGTACTTGTCTCTCACGTGGCTCTACCCGCCCGAAATATCATCCTTGGAAGTCCGTGCCCCAACCACAGCGGTATCTACAGCTTGCAATTGGAGTTTCAATTTCATGGTCGTCATGATAACTCCAGTTTGTTTCAGCAATATCGCTCACCACACTTACTTAATCTTTGCGGGAATAAATTTCTTGATGATCCCTGTTGTCTATTTATTATACCCGGAGACAAAAGGCCGGACCTTAGAAGAGATGGATTTGATTTTCGCCAACACCCCGGTCAACAAGCCATGGATGTCTGTTCGTATAGCAAAAGAAATGCCGTTTGCTCATATGGGTGACTCGAAAGATTTGGAGCAATATAAAATATCGGTCACTCACCAAGAGACCGTTAATGAAGGCTCGTTATTTGAGGTCGAGACACCTGAAAAGATTTACGCATAAGTACACTGAATGGAGAATTTTTTGGCGTTTAATAGGTTTTGACCGGAGGCAAAGAGTGAGAATTTTCACTTTATATTTGAGTTTTGCAAATATAGTAAAATGAAGAAGGTGAACTTTCATTTATTACGTCAAAGTGCTGTGCAAAAGGTCGTTCTGGGCGCATCCTCGAAGATTTGTAAGGCCCGATTACTTTGCCCATTGACATCATAGAAACAGTGGTGGTACCCATTGACATCATACATGTAGTGGCTAGTTATTTTAGAAAAGTTATACCTTTGTGATTAGCAACGAGCCTCGTTAGTCAAAAAATCCAATTAATTCCCGTTTTTTCTCAGGCAAAGTATTAATGGTCTTTTTAGAAATACGAGTGGATTGGGAGGAATTGCGGGATAAAGAAAGACCGACAACAAGATTCACTCGTAATAGTCCGGACTCCGAAGAGGCTAACGCCTCCCAAAATCGCAAAATTCTTGCAAAATACCTCGTTGCTCTCCGGCCCATACCAGAGGCCAGTCAAGATGTCCATAAATTATGACTAGAGATTGGGTCTTTTGAGAAGATATCGATCAAGAATTGTTGATTACCCTCGAATAAGTATATTCTAATGACTATCATCTCGTTTCTTGATGTGTATTATTTGTGCCTTTTCTCATGTCAGGAACTCTTGTGGAAATTTGGATCACGTTAACGGCACCCAGAACACAGTAATTTACGATCTGAAATCTCACAGATTGTATATAATGATCGTTTCAGACCATCCACACTTTAGATTAATTCAATTAGGGGGATACTGGGGCTACTAATGAAAATTTTGGTCTCCTTTGATTGGAGGTCAAAACTTAAAAGATATCGAGGTTCGAGGGTGGTAGTTTTGGAAGTTTTTATGGCAACAGGAATTTTCAGATCGAGCGAAGGTCGGGAATTACGCGCTAATCGAGGTGGATCTTAACGAAGGATTACTGTATATTTTATACCCAATTGATATATAAGTATGGAGTCCTGACGTCGCAAATGCATGCAAGCGCGATCGGGTAACCCAGCTCAGAGGCAACTTGACAAGATTCTGTGCAACGATTCTGAAAAAAATAACGGAAATTCATCATTGAAACAATTTTCCCAAGAGCAAGAATTCGACACATTTACATGATTTGTATGCAAAGGCCGGACGCAGAACGTCACTACTGCTTTGTCATTTGCCTCTGGCTTTACGCAGTCCTGCCATCAACAGTTGCATTCTATGGATGATGACTCGTATCGTTCAGCGGTCCAAATTCGTGGTACTGCCACATCGAGATTTTTCTGCTTCAGAATGAAGAATCAAAACAAAAAGATATTTTCCAAAGATATTCACCGAGAATAATCTGTCTCTAATCTTAGCTCAATCATAGATCAATCCTAGCAACCAGGCCCGCAGTATGGTGCAGTGCGCGAACAGAAGCGAGAGCCGAAAAAAACCAGTGAAAAAAGGAACCCTCTAGTGCAACTGAACTCACTAAGTGATATACATATAGAAATGTCTTGGTTGTTTGGAGGAAAGTCAAAGGACCAGACACAGAGTAAGGTCGACCAGACTTTAGGGTTTGACCCTTCGCAAGTGTCGGACGTCTCCACAATCATACTGGCACCAGGGGTGTTGGATTCCAGTAAGTTGCACCCTTTGGCCGGCTTGGACAAGGGCATTGAATATTTGGATTTGGAGGATGACCAGTTAACGGACGTGGAAAACGGGTCCAGTATAATTGCTGCGAGAAACTGGAGAGATAATTTATGTTACGGAACGGGGTCTTTGTACTTACTTGGACTTGGTGTTGGAGGTGCTTACGGCATGCAAGAAGGCTTGAGCAACTTGCCCGCAAACTCCACGGGAAAATTGAAACTCAACACTGTATTGAACCACATCACGAAAAGAGGGCCATTTATGGGTAACTCGTGTGGTGTTCTTGCGCTAATCTACAACATAGTCGACTCGACAATCGACAATCTTAGAGGCAAACATGATGACTTAAACTCGCTTGCCTCGGGCGCCTTGACAGGTGCCTTGTTTAGAAGCTCCGCGGGAATCAAGCCAATGGCGTACTCCACGGCGCTCATGACTGCCGGAGCCGGTGCCTGGTGCGGCTTGAAACGTTTTCTTTCTTAATTGCATGGCTGTTTGGGTATCCTTTGTATTTTTATATCTCAACTGTATATAGTTTCTACAACATCTGCCAGAGGATCTAAAAATACATGCTGATGGTGAATTATGTCCGGGCTTTCTAAACACATACGGTCCGTTGCTTCTTTTCTGGCACTTCGGGTGTGGTCTCTTCAGCACTGCGTTTATAACCACTGGCATCGTTCTTTTCAAACCTAAGTTCTTCTTCAAGATATTGCTTGTCTTTTTGCATGACCCGTATGAATATCTTGTCTCCTTCTTCGTCGATTGTGTTTGCGAGCTTCAAGAATTCGGCATTATTTTTGATCTTGCAGAACGCCTGGTAAAACTTCGATCTTCCCGGTAGCTGGTTAAGCAAAATATACTTGGTGTTGCTTGGGTGGTTATCACTCGAGATACAGAATTTAATGAACTCAGGAACAACTTCCCTCCAGGGCAATGGACGATCACTGAACACCGTTGGATTTGACTCAGCGGCCTCGGCCATCATTCCGCCAATCTCAAAATTGCTCACCTGCCTTTGGAACGCCTGAAACTCCAGCTTACATCTGAAAGCTCCGTTGATAACTAGGGAGACACCATGCTTCTTCACCACTTCGTGTATGTCGTTCACAAACTTTCTTATAGGCACGTCCCGGTTTCTCATATCTCGGGTTCTGCAATGAACCGTCAAGTTGGAGATTCCAGTCTTGCATATTTTTTCTACCAAATCCAATGTAGGCTGAGGATCTGAAGCATCTAGTAGTCTGATTTTCGCACTTATGGGCTTTCCATTTGGAACACCGACTTTTTCAACCAAGTTCAGAAGTATCTGTACCAAAAGATCAGGCGTCGATAATAGGGCAGCCCCCATCCCGGCATGAGTGGAAAAGGGTTTGGGACACCCGCAATTCAAATCTATGCCATCAACATCATGGATCACTTTCTCAGCGCCAGCGACCGCCAGTTCGGCGTTCGCCGAGCCAAGCTGGATAATTAACTTTCCCTTTTCCAATTGCCTGTTTGTGCGGAAAACGAGAGAATTTTTCATGTTGTCTTTGCCGCGGTCATAAAAGTCTATCGTGCCAATGTCTTTGTTTTCCACCCTGGTGCAGGTGATGATTTTTTTATCGATGATCTCTGGTGACCATACAAGATCGGCCCCATATTTGAGGGCCATGAGTCTCATCGGCAACTCCCCGCTCCTAACCATAGGTGCAAGACATAGCTTGTTGGAGTATGAGACCATTTGCTTCGGCAGTTTCGACTTTATACTCTTCCAAATATTAGATAGGAAGGCCATAGAGATGTGAGGTGAAGGCTCGCATCTTAGTCTTGAGATGGATAAGATCACGTGTTTATGATCACATTAGAGAAGTCACATGACCGTAGTCGCGTGAACTCTTGCACGTGACCTGGCCGGCCGGCTTCACTCTTTTTGTTGCTCTAGATCTCTCCATAAGAAAAGTCGAAAGACTCAGCAGAACTTTTGGAGTCTGCATATTTTCAAAATCGGCTTTGGGATCACTCGGATTTGTCCACGGTTTATTCTTGATATTCCGTTCAGTCCGCAACATGCGTATTCTCTGACATTGAAGAATTCTGGCCACTCGCAGCCAATGCAACAGTATCGGAAACGGCTTGTTCTCACGGAATTCCTTACACGTGATACACGGAACAAACAATAGGCCTTCTAGATCGAGACAATATCTCTTGCTCTAGACCGTCGATTGGTTTTTCTGGAAATTTCGAAGTTTCCGACCAACAGCAATCGTAAAACTACACGGACTTATCCACCAGCCTAATAATATTTGGAGGGCAAACGCAATGTGATGACGGAGTCTGTCCTGCTGGTGCACGTGATGTCTTACGCCTAAGCACGGACCACGGTCATGAAGCGCGGCGCGGGCAACGTCTGACTGATTTAAAAAAAAAGAAAAGCACCAGACCTCATCTGCGCGGTGGCTATTCGAGAAGCATGAAGATCTGCATTTAGTACATGAAGCATGCGACTTATTGTTTAGAATATAAGTGTAGTAGGCCATTGAAGCTCAATTGAGTTGGTAGTAAAGCTGAAAAGGGGTCAATTGATAGTGGAATGTCCATATTATACCAGAGCTCGCGTCTCTCGAGTCTGCTGACGGTTTTGTGCTATGATGCGCCTAATATCAGAAGTATGGAGTACACTGCACAAGTCTCGTCAGGCGCGCCTTAGCTTTGGCTTATGCAGAGGTCACATTTTTCATGCAACCATCACGATGACTGATGGGGAAACAAATAATGGTGTTATAAACTTGACAAGTTATTATTAATTGGAAAGACGGAGACAGATGACGCTACCGATTTACGAGATTCATTTTCGTCAGAAAAAACGTGCCTTAAACACATCTAATTGAGTCTGGCCTTCCAAAAAAGAGAATAGAGCGTGCAGGAAAAAAAGAAATTCACTATTCTTACATGATGGAAATATGCAATATCTCTGTGTATTTTTTTTTCTTTTTTTCTTATGATCTATATATGTATTCCCTAGACCACTTTTTTCCTTCTTGTTCAAACCCACTCTGTTGTCTCAGAAAGTCTTCACATTCGATTTTACAGCTTCCACATCATCAATTCAATTCATCAAGTTCAATCTCCACGTTCTCCACACTCCAGTCTCTAGATTTTACAACTGGGCATGACATTGTTGTACCAGCCCATCTCAAGGACGTTTGGGCAGCGTGATGGCTGCCTCACACCCGTTAATACTCAAGAAGATAAACTGAGAAGTCGCTCGATATCCACACCAAAGAGAAATCAGGACTATTTTTCTGCTCCTTCTTCGGCATTAAGTTCCAGTCATGAAATTATATCGCCTCCATTGTCTCCTTATCATAAAGAGTGTGCTTCGCATGATGCGAAAGATGACTTCTCTGCAGCATACCAAACGGATCGCTATCTTGCAAGTGACCATCCATTCAAAGTCGAAAATTTTAGAAGTTATTCCATGACCGTAAACCCATGGTCCAAGTTAGATTCCCAATATAAACAAAGACAATTGGATTTCTTGAGCCAATATTCTTTTGAAAAGCCTCGGGTGGTGTACCTGCACGCAGTGAGGTTGCCAGAAAGAATGGTTGAAAGAAGGAAAAGAGAAGTACAGCCTTCCAGTTCAGAATCAGACTCAGATCCTTCTGATAGAATGAGAACGAGAAAGACCGCAAGACAAGGAAAAGTCACAGAAACAGAAACAGAGACCGAAACAAATGCTGAACATTCAAAGGCTGCTCAGCTGCTTCCCCTGCCTCCCCCAAAAAGGCGCAGGGTCAAAAAGGAGTCTTCCTATATTGGTCTGCCCTTGGCTGCTCAGCAGGCGGCATTAATTGACGAGTCAATTCCAGATTATTCGCCTGATGCCGAGGTAACTTTGCCCAAGGGAAATGTGCGCGCTCTTAAAATTGAGTGGAAAGGCCAACCCATGGATCTTCGCAGCGATCCAAATTTGCATAAGTTACACCCTGCAGAAGTGGTATTGGCATCTACCTTGAGATTACGTTGCAACGTGTATCTCGACTCGAAAAGACGGTTTTTTTTCGAAAAGGTCAACCGTGTGCGTAAAAACATGCCCTTCAGAAGAACTGATGCGCAAAAGGCTTGCAGGATCGATGTGAACAAAGCCAGTAGGCTTTTTGCAGCTTTTGAAAAGGCTGGGTGGTTAGACGAGAAGCACTTCAAGCAATATCTTTGAGCAATTCCGGGCTTTTTTGCAATAGTCCCTCGTTTACTTCGTTTTATTTCTTCTTATTATGGCTTGGTTTGTGTAGCCTGGTTTTGGAAGGCTTTTTTTTTATTTCATCGTTACTTGCACTCGTCTGCGCTGTTAATGTCTGTTAGTGTCCGGCGCAGGCTTTGGGCCGAAAGTGTACTTGTATTTCGGCTTCTTTATTTATTTGTTCAGTCCGGTTTGGATATATAGAATGGGTCATAGACACCTGAAAGTTAGATTTTATGGATATCCTTTTGAATTTATTGCTGTCGTAGTTACCTTCTTGCGGCTCTTTGCTGTGATGCAATGAATCCATATATTATAACTCCAAGGCTTACCATGGCTGTGGTGCGGTATCCTTCTTATGATTTTTTCAATTCAAACTTCGAAACACATTAAAAGTTCTTTTGCTGAGAACTAGATTCTGGATTAGTGGCACAAGTACTTTTGATTGTTGCTTAAGATTATTGAGAAGCAAAAAGGTTGGAGAGATTTGTTTCGCGAATCACTTGAAAATCGAAAATTGAAAACCACGTAAGAAAAATCATAAGACCAAATAATTTTAACATTTTCTGATACAAAGTCTTCGAAAAGTCGCTTAGAAATACTGCATCATTTTTCTAGGTTCCCAAGATGCCTGAAACTATCTGAGTATCCAAAATTCAACGTTCTCCAAAACCGTGCTGGGAGCTGTCCCAGTTGAGATCTCACAAGCATATGAGGTGCACGGATGCACCTTTTTCTGGCTCACTTTCCCGATTGAGTTCCCCACAGTTCAGAATGTGGGATTTACACTTTTAGATATACTAGGAGTTTTTGTTCTTTCGATAAAAACTATCTATACATTTTCGCTTTTCTCAATTGACCCCTCTCCTTCAAAATTTAGCTGATCTAGCTCGATACATTCGCTTTCGTGTTGATCATAAGTCACATCCAGACCGAGCAGGCGACTAATTTAACCGTATCTGGACTAAGAGGCCACTCTGCCAATCGACTTCTCTAATATTCATTGAGGTCAGAGACTTCATAATTGACAGTCGCATCTCCACACCAAATAATACCCAAAAAGAGGACTATCCTCGTGCCATTCGCTTACATTCTTAAGGAAAGATCACACACGGTATGTCCCATCAATATCCTCAGTCGATGCATGTACCATTTATTACCCCTAAACTCAATCCCACCTTGAATATAGATCTTGATGATCCAAGGTATACAAAACGAGCAGACTCGTGCCATAGTTTTGCTACTGACTCCTTCAACGAGTTCCCGACACTGATTCCAGTGGGTGCAAAATCGAGTACCCTTCTGGAACCACCACCACCATATACTCCAACTGGGTTTCTGTTTGAAAGCACGGCCATGCCCCAAACCTTTCCAATGCTTTATGTTCCACAATTTGATACGGCTCAAAACGAGACCAATAATGACCAGGGCCATTCATGGTCGCCTGATGCCAACATTTTACCCCGCCGCTCGTCAATTGCGGCATCGCGTCTTTCATTTAACGAGTCATACCCTGCAAGTACCACCACATTTGATGGCTCACAAAAAGAGTTCAGCCTTTTCGAGATTGAGCCGGGCTTTGGTACGATAGAAAATACTCCAGGTGAGCAAATGCAGATTGGGCTTGGTATTATGAACAAGAGCATGTCGCCTTCAATGCCACATACTTTTCAAGAGCAGCCAGCTTATTGTGAGACCCCAAGCGAGGGCCGTGCAAGTACGGGCTTTGATTTATTTTTGAAAGAAGATCCGTTTAGTGAAGCTGGAAAATTCGAGATGTGGCATTCTGATGCCGATAACGAACAGCAAGACGAATATGAGGCTAATCAATCTGAAAGCCCCAAGTCAAAGGTTACAATTGAGACACGAGAAAGCCTTATGCAGCCTTCTCCCACATATAAGCAGCCAAAAAGTATGTCGAATGGAAGATCTGCTCCGTCCACGCCTCGGAGGTTACGAAAAGCCAAGTCCTTTGGTTCTGGTGGTGCCAAAGGCCCCTCAATCAAGAATTTTTCGCTTGAGAACTGCCTTAATGAATTCCACATTCAAGAGGGAAAAATATTATTCAAGGACGAGACCGCTCGTGTATGCAAACAGCTGTCAGTTCCACTCATGAACAGAAAAAAATCCACCCCAAAGCTAACAACCCCTCTCCAGCAGCTAAAGAAATCGATAACCTCATCCGCCGGGGGCCTGCGGCTGGTTCTGGAACCTATCGATCGAAACCAACGGGATTTGGAGTCCGGGCTCGTTTCCTTCAAGGTCCAATTGGATACCGACTTTCCCTCCGACAGCAACAACAACTTTTCCGTACAAGAAAGCGAAAACCTGCCTTATTGGTCGTCATGGCCAAACTAGCTGCATTGACTTTTGTCCGATCATTTACTTTACTTTATTATGCATAGCTATGAGCCTCAAAATTCATCACCAAATTGCTCCCACACATGAGTATCAGTATTTTCTTCGTCCCCAACAATCTTTTCTTTCAACTTAAACAGCTCTCGAGCAAGCTACAGATCCAAGTGACTTGTGCATTAAGATTTCATTCATTCAAGTAGTTATTTACCTTTATAGTATGGCACACAAGTACAGAAGCTACTCTCCAAGCAGCATGCAAAACATCCTTCAACTAAGTTTCTTAGACCTACAAGTCTTTCTTTCTTGGCACGTATTCTTGGTCCAAGATCGCATTTTTTCTGAATACCCGAGCAAAGGAGTACTGACCCTCTTGGTTGTATGCCATGAGGGTCAAGCCCACAGGAATTATACCGGCGAACACGACATTGAATAGAGCGGATCTGGTCGTGAACCGAAAATAGTGCCCGAGCTTTTCTTTGGCGGTATTGAATCTCTGGAACTCGGGGTCAGGTCTTAACGTGCCGGCCATAATGAGTTTGTGGGTTTTATCGAAGTTGCTTGTCACTTAGTTTTTGATGCTCTCTAATTGGCTACCGACGCGTGCGCGCACCAAAAAAGGCTAGAATCAAAGCTTTAGACTGAACGTGGAATTGCGGCCATTAATGCAGTAGTCGATCAGTAGATACAAAGTTGTAACATGCGCTTTTCGGAATACTAAATAGATGCGACGATAATTTGGCAACGGTCTTTAAATTCCGTGCTCGAAGGCTTTTGATAAATGTAAAAGTGGAAAGATGCATTTGTTTGGCTTGCGGTTGGATGGATTTATCGGGCGACTACTGTACTAATCTTCGTGCTGTGACTACCTTTCGCGTTTGGTGCGTCTACATGCAACAACTTTATTAGTGAATGATGGGCCATGCGACCATGCTATAATATTACATTATCGTTATTGATCTTGAATGATCCCCTAAAAGGAATATGCAGAAACATTCTAGTCCGAGAGTGGCGGACCGGAAGACTTTGTTTCAGCAGTCATTATCCAAACTATGTCTCAAGAAGAGGGGCTCCTCATCTCCGAACTCATTCACCCATGAATCTCCATGAGCATAATTTCAGTGCAAACAAAAATGAAAACATTCCAAAATTTTTGGACTTTTTCGTACGAGTAGTATACACATCGACGAGAAGCTGCGTTTTTTCATTTTACCCGTCCTCAGCATATCTTCATCATCATTTCTTCGAAGGTGAGGCCAATGATGATTTATCGTGTAGATTGTTGTATTGCAGGTGTGGTACTTGTCGTGGACCGCACCAAAAACCAGGGCATCAAGAGGTATAGCAGCAAAGCTCTGGCAGGTGAAAGAAACCGCAATTGAAAATCGCAAATTGCAACTTGCTGACACATTTGTTTCTAGTTATGGGTTGTTGGTGATGCTCTCAATAAGCTGGATTGTCTTTTCGCAAAGATAGGTATCTCTGTTGGTGGGTTCGAACTGTACCTGGTCCGAGCTTTTCGACGCCGCATCGTTCATAAGAGTATTATTCAAACGAAGAATTTCGTCGATGAGTTCTTTCAGCTGGCTGAGCAAGTAGTACACATTTTCGTTGACCGGCGTGAGCTTTTCTTTCAACATGTGAACGGTCTCTGGAGAAAGCTCCGAGTCCTGCTGCCCCAGTAGAAGCGCATTTATGCTGTGTTTATAACGGGTGAGCAAGCCCACCATTTTTTTGCCCTTTGATAATTGGAGTTGCAAGATCTTCCGTAGCTTGAGCTCATGATCAATGTTGTTAATAAACACCTTTATCCGGGCGTCGGTGTCTTTGGAAAACTCCATCGATTCCAAAGAATCGAGATGCATATGGTGTTTGAGCCGGACCCAGCCGTCCTCGACTAGGTCTCGCGGCATCGTGAGAATATTTCGTAGGGTGTAAAGCTCGAACTTGTCGAAATTCTTATCCACATTGGACACTAGTAGAGTTTCTAGCTCGGAGGTGCCGTGGTGGATTTCCTCCAACGGGAAAACCTCGCCATTCTGTTCGGCCACAGCAATCTGATCACTCATAAATCCGTCTGTGTCGATATCAGCATGATCTTCTTTGACGCCGTTGATCCGGCGTAGCCTTTCAAGTTGGGTATCCCTGCGCTTTTTGAGAAAGATCTCCAAGGCATCGGTGCAGTTGTACATGATTTTGTTCACGGCATTGATCACTTCGTCCACCAAGGTCAAAGGCGCAAACCCGAGGTGCTCCGTTAGTAGAGCGGTGACCCTATAATCGCTGGAGTTCATTCGCGATTCGTGGTGTTTTGGCAGATAAGCCAAGTTTTGTTTATGTTTACTGATCACGACATGGGGGGTCACGTGCACTCCGTATTCTATCGCGGAATGGTGCATGTTTTCGCCGGGCATCTCCGCAGGACAGTATCGTATTGTATCTGAGAGTCGAAGTCACGTTGGACTGTCTTACAATTAAGAGAATATCTTCAAAACTTTTTTGCTGCATCACTATAATCTCTGTTCTTTATGCGCTTTGAAAAACAAAAAAAAATCGCACGCGTCGTCTGTCTCTTCACACTCTGCAAGTCATGACTCAATAGACGTCCTCAATTGTGCTCGCTCGCTTACCTTCCAAACAATCAGAGCACTCATAGCATTCAGAACGTTCAAAAAGCATTCAGAGTATTTAAAGTGTTTAGAGTTTTTAAAGTATTCATAGTATTTCAAGTGTTCAGAGTATTTAAAGTATTCAGAGTATTTAAAGTGTTCAGAGTATTTAAAGTGTTCAGAGTATTTAAAGTGTTAAGAACGTTCAAAAAGCATTCAGAGTATTTAAAGTGTTCAGAGTTTTTAAAGTATTCAGAGTATTTAAAGTATTCAGAGTATCCAGAGCATTCAAGATATTCAAAGTATTCAGAGTATAACAATACCCATATGACAAACGTGAATCGAATACGTATAATAATATTGGAAGTACCAGGGATTGCTAGTTGACCTATTTTCACGAACTATAATGGGAAATGAATCCATATACTTACTAAGAAGAAGTGATATCATAGCATTCATAGCTTTCATAGCATTCATAGCGTTCAGAGCAATCAGGGTTTTTAAGGCATTCTAATTTTTCAAAGTATTTAGAGGTCTCAAAGTTTTCAAAGTATTTGAAGCACTCAAATTATTCAAAGATTTCAAAAATTTCAGAGTTTTAAAACTACCCAAATTTTTAAAGCAATCAGAGCATTCAAACTAATCAAAATATTCAAAGCATTCAGGGACTCAAACCTTGGCCCTGAAATCTCCGCCGCGCCGTCTTGCACACTGCAGGAGCCAAGGACCTAAGCCAGGACCCAAGCCCAGGGCCTGGTGCTGGAGGTGTGCTCTGCTGGCGCCATGCTGAATGCCGCACTGACTGGAAAAGGCTTTGCGCGCGGCCTCTGAAAGTCACTATGTAGAGCCACAGCCGAACCAAAACGTATTAGGCCCAAGTCAAACTTATTGAATAGACTAAACGAAGAAAGACGACACCCCGAAAGGAAATCCAGTTGCAGAAACTTTTCCGTGACCTTGATCTCAAAGTATCACCTTCAAGTGTTTTAGCTGATACTTGGACCACCCTTAACGTTGCACGGCCTTTTCGCTATACTCGATTTCAGGCGTTATTCTCCAGAGATAAGCAACGTACGCACACCCGAAAATCGGCCACAGGTTTCGGCCGCACGTCAATAATCCACAGATTTACACCACAATCTTTTATTGTTTCCAATGTCCGTGAAAGATGGTGCTGTTTCCGAAAGCGGTCCCGGCTCTGGTCCCGGCTCCGGTCCCGGCTCTGGCCTAGCATTGAAGTTTGAGCCCAAGTACATGGATTCTTTGGACGCACGCATCATACAATACAAGTACGCCTTGGTGAAGTTCGAACGCCTCATCAAAGCTATCGATGAGCTTTTGGATGAAGCAGATAATTCAGGAAAACACCTAGTTTTGGTTCATTACGTCATCTACCTTGCTTCCAACGTGTTTGCTATCAACGAACCAGGCTACTTTCCCAAATTGGACCTCCTCGAGAAATTCAAAATCCCCAAGTCTCCCACAGTTACCACGTCTCAAATTGTAACCCACATTCCATACGATATGAGAGACCAGAATATTGTCCCTCTCAGTGAATTACCCTCCATCAAAAGCTCGGTTTCTTGTTTGAGGGCGTTTCGGACTTTGTGCCTCACCTGTCAAGAGGCTTATCAGAAAAGATTCATCAACGCATCAAGAGAGAAGGCGAATCCTGAGTACTTGGATGATCTTAATTCTTTATTTACCGAGTCTTTTTTCAATTTAGAGAAAGATTTTGATATTGTGCTTGGAAGCTCGTTGTTTGCCAAGTCCTCGCTTCTTTTCGAAGTTGACTCAAGCATGAGCTCTCTTGGAGATTACTCCGAAGCTTCTTTGATTGACATCGATATTTGCTCGCTATTCACCATCATATCTGAAACTTCTACCATGCTCAATGCGCAAAAAACGATGATCAACAAGTACAGAACCATCAAGCTGTCACCTAAAACAACACAAGACCGTCAGCTCAAAGAAACATCACACAGCGCGTATGCATTACATCGAGTATTTTTCTGGGCTCTAAGAATCAACGAGTTGTACTTCATCCTTCGCAAGTTTGGGCGTCAGATATTCATTGCTAACCACGATCACCTAAACGATCAGAAGTTTATTTCCTTTGTCAGTAATGGGCTGCAGTATCGTTCCTTGCTTGATGAGATCGATGAAAATTTCTTCAATACGAAGAAAAATGGAGTCCTAATTGCTACTATTACACGGTTTCTCAGGATGGATTCCAAGCACGAGATTAGCTCCAAGAGCATATTTGATTTTGTGGGGTTCATTTCCCAGAGTGTTGTCTATATCGACGGTTTGTTGAACACATTAAAAGAGTTTGGGTATGCATGGATCACCAGCGAAATCGGCTTTAGAAAAGCTCATAATTTGCCTGTCGATTATTTGCTCAAAGTGAACGACACCGTGGAAGGCGAGAAGGTCAAAGACTTAAAAGCCAAAAGGCTCAGAGCACAAATTCTCGCCAAGCAGAAAGCGAAGCAAAATAGTACGCAAAATAGTACTTCACCTTTGAAAGTGCCATCGACCAAACAGGCTGCTCCATCCGCTTATTATGCTAATGCCAGCAAGCAAGCAACAACTACAACTTCGCCCAAAAAGCCAGGAGAATCCCATAGTGTAAACGGGGACGGTCAAGAGAATGGCACCAAAGTGAGACCGCTCTCTGTGGTCACTAAGCCTACCGAATCACGGAGCCCTTTTTACCTCCAACGTCAATCTTCAGTGACCTCTCTCCAGTCAAGCATATCTTCTTCTAGCTTAACAGAAAAATCTTCAGAAGATCCTTCCGCAGCTGTTGGAAGGCGCCGGTCTCTTTCACAACCGATCTCTTACAATGCAGCAGCAGCGGCCTTGAAAGGAAAAGGCAGTTCGACCCCGGTCAAACCACCTACCCAACAGGATAACTACCTTCGGTCGCCAAGTGGCAGTATCAAACGGAAAAGCCTGATCACCAGGAAGCCGTCTTCTGGGTCTGCTGCATCCCCCTTAAACACCAAGCACCCGGTGATGGATGTTGTCGAAGAAAAAAAAGAAGCTACCCCGCCCACGGCGGAGGTGAGGTTGACAGCAAGTCAAAAGTTCCAGCAGCATTTGATGGAGGCGTCCAAGTCTGGTGCTTTATACAGCAGAGAAAAAGAAGTGTTAAATCCTGTTATATTCGACCCAAATAATCCGTCGGCTACTAACTTGAGAAGACAGCCGAAGCATGCAAGTCAGGAAACCTCACCTGTAGAGGAGACCCAACCTGTGGCCAACCGAATAGCTGATTCAAAAATTGACCAACGGCCTACGCGCGCTCAAATTACAAAATCGAACACTAGAAGAAACAGTGTGGCCATCACATCAGATACTTATAGCCGCCTCAGTGACATAAGTCGGAACTCCACGGTTTCTACACTGTCTCAATCATTTACAACGGAAAGCGAAATTGTCAAGAAAGTCAGGTTTACGGGGGTGCCCGAGTACACCCCAGCAGAAGATGCGCCTGCAAGTCAGACAAGCAGGATCTTAAAAGGCTTTGCGGCGCTTAAACTTCCCGCCGTAAGAAATGCAGCTGTGAAGCGAAAAGACGAGGCGTTGAAGAAGGAGGAAAGCCAGCTTTTCAAGCAGCATCTCAACGAGGTGGATGTTTCGAATGGCGGAATGTACGCACCGGGTTCTCAAATAACACTGAAGTTCTCACGGTTCAAGAATAGATTCTAGGGCTTTTGACTTTCGAAAAACCATAGGCACGAAAGAAAAGATAAGCTGGTGACTGCAAAAGATGAGCTGGCTAATTGCAACAGGTTTATCATCGCGGGCCAGGATGCAGGACACACAATTTTTCTTCGAATGCTCATCTTGAGCTATGATGTCGCAGGTGATAACTGTTGAAATTGCATCAACAGAATAACCCTTCCAGAAATGTCCGCTGAAGTCAGAACTGCGGAAGAATCTGTACATGAACCAGCTTTCAAAAGGTCCAAACCCAACAAGAGCTCCAATGCCGTGAATGCGAAAGGCCATTCAGAATGTTTTAGGGTGGTGAGAACCTCAATGTATGTCTCTTTGGCACCCAGCAATATCACGAATCCCGTGAACGGAGTCAAAGCGCAGCATTTGGACCCAATGATCATGAAATATTTCTCCAAAGCCCGCGGCGTTGTTCTATCTTATTTCAATATAAACCTTCAGAGCAAAGATGCTTCTGAAGATTCGCCAGGCGTGCTCTTGGCCAAAGTCACAGATTCATCGGCATTTTCTTTTATGTGGATAACCGTGGATCTACTCATATGGTACCCTCAAATCGGAGATACATTAGAGGGCTTTGTATACATGCAAACTGCATCGCATATTGGGTTATTGGTTCACGACACTTTCAATGCATCTATTCGGTTTAGAAATATCCCACAGGACTGGGAGTTTGTTCCAAGCCAAGCCGATGAGTATGGCGAATCTGAGTCTGTGTCTCAGGATTCGTCCAATAAGTTCAAATCGTTCGGATACTGGACTGACGGAGCCGGAAACAAGATAGAGGGTAAAATCAGCTTCAGTGTGAGGGCCGTCTACACGAGCGGAAGGATGCTTTCTATTGAGGGCACTTTGTTGACTCCTGAGAGCGAACTAGATGCTCAGCCGGTCTCGCATGAGCGGTCTTCGAAACCAGAAAACGCGGCGCCCGCTGCCAAGCACATTACCTTTGACAATGAGCCAACGCCAGAATTAAGCGGTGTAACGGAAACCAAGTCTGATACTGTGCCCGAGTATGAGGCCATGAGTGGAGATAACGTTAACTCCTCTAGTTCAGAGGAAGATGAGGAGTCGGATTAGAGAGTTCCCGGTAGGTTATAGAGTCTGGGCCCTTCTCTTATGCATTTAAAATTTGTACAATAAACATTGCTAATTAACCCACCTTGCCCATATATACATGTAAACCTAGCGTATGTTCTTATCGTTTCGAATCATACGCCAGATGACGTCTCTTTCTTCTCGAGTCGGAGATAGTTGTTTAGCCTTTCTTCCAAAGAGAAGCTGTGAAACCCATCTTTGGATCCGGCCGGTGCCCAGGCTATCATAGCGCAGTTTATTCCTCATAGTGGCAACTGGACTGGCCATCATGGTCAATGTTTGCACCTTGTGTAATTTCTTAAAGTTCCACACTGTGATTAACAAACCTTGCACAATGGAGATGACGATCACAGCACCAAAGCCGTAGAAGGAGTCCTCGATGTAGTTTTTGAGATTCATCCCGTAGAACGCGGGAATAAGGGTGGCAACTGTGAACCCAAGTGTATAGATGGTCACCTTCAATTCAAAAAGCATGAGCGAGTTTCTGTTAGCGTCAAGAATGATGTTGGCGATTTCCTCGGTGGCCTTAATATCACTGATCAACGACCCCGCTTGCTGCACGACCTCATCGCAGTGCTGGTAGTATGTTTCTAGGATCATTTCGATTTCAGAGTAGTCGGGCGCTAGCTCTGAAGGATTGTATTTGAGTGCTTTGGTGAGGTACATGCCATTCAAGTCCTCATCGTTATCTAAAAGGTCTTCTAGCACGTCTCTGATCAATGTAGCGCGCTGAAAAAAACTTGAAAGTTTCTTCAGCTTGATCAAAAGCTCCTGTAAGCTTTCTCGATTGATATTATCTTCGAGCTCGGCCAAGATCTTCCCACAACTGGTCAAGTGGGTTTGTAGCTGTGCCTCAAGGTAACTAAGCACGCTTATAAGAATGCACTCGAGTGCCTTGAACTCATACGGGAGCGAGCTTGGGGTTTTGAGCTTCAATTCTAGGTCGTACATGAAGAGACCGAGCTTGGTGGCCACCGACGGGTTGGCGGTGTCGAATATTTTGATATTGTCGTTCTTAATGATGGCTTTTATATGTAGCAAATTGACAATAATGGCGTTTTCCGACCGCACCATGATGGTGGGCGCCACGTCGATCGATGAAGAGTCGACTTTCCGCAAGTCTCGAGGGAACAAGCTGTTTTCATTGAGAAACCGGGCCTTGGGGATCTTCTGTGACACTGCCGTGACGTTTCCCTCGGTATCGAACGTCGTGTACGACACATACAGGTCGTTGGGCGCTATCGGTCTCACCATCTTGAGAATAGCTTTTCTGTCGATGTCGCTGGTCTCGGGCGGACCGAGTGAAGGCTCGAGAAGCAGATTCACTATTCGGTGTCCTGGCCGAGGGGAATGTGGGCGGCTCTGGAGCCGTGGCGGCACCGTATATATGGGTCGGATGGGTCTTAGGCGTGCTGCATTATATAGCCTGGGCCACCGTTGCATACTTTTGTGGTCTGAATGTCTCTTCTTGGGACTTATTGCACAGATCTGAGGTCCATATATCTTATTATGTATGGATGGATGTATGTATGGATGGAAGTATGTATGTAGTGTGGTGTACTGCAGCGGGCTTCCTTTTTCGCCTGCGCAATACTGGGCGTGCGGCGTGGGGCAATCTGGAAGAGGTTAGCAAGTTGACATCTTGAGAGGCTCTATTATAAAGATAAGAGGAATAGTTAACAAACTCATCAGCACACTTTTGCACTTTTTAAATAATATCTGGCAAGAGTTTGCATGCGTTGCTCTTCTCTGCTTCTCCCATTCCGAGGAATTATTTTCTCATTATTCCTCCAATAATGAAGTCTAGATATATAATAATGGTCCTTTTTGGGCTCGATATTTCCTTCTTGGCCTAATACTAGAAGCACGGCGTGTCTATACGGGCCTCTCAGATTAAGAACATAGTAATTATCCTTCCTGTTAATGTGTATTCGTGGTCGGCATTACTATTCGAAATTCACCTCTTTCAATATAATACATAGTTCCAATTCTGACTTATATTTATCATTTAAATGTGGGAGGTCCGATCTCCCTTATACTCGGTCGCGTTTGTATATAGCTTGTTATCATTAGGTAATTGAGGACAATTACACGTAGAATATTTGGTAGCTGAACTATAAATTTCCAAAACACGGAATCATTTAAGCTCGTCGGCACATTTCTAAATTTTCGTGGAGACTTTTCTGAACTTTTATACATTGTGGTGAGAAGTGAAAATATAAACGGTCTAATGGAACCACATCTTACTGCGCTCTACGGCTAAAGGCTTAAGGCAATAGGACAAATTAGTCAAAGAACTTTCTGGATGCAGATGGCCCGAACAATTCCAATCTGACTCCAGGCAAGGCCTCCTCGTTCAAAAGCTTCAATCTCTCCTCCAAAGTGTTGTTGACCTCGATCTTGCCACTTTTGTTCACCACAACAACCCCGCCAGCCAGTGCCGCGTCCAAGAACTGTTTTTCATCGATCTTCACCGTGACCTCGAATTTGGCCTTTCCGGAAAAAGTCTTGGCCGCAGTCTCCGCTGCTTTCTTGGCCAATGAAACGTCTTTTTCCCTGACCCTAAGCGTGACTGTATCCTCCAAGATCGCATACAACCCCTCCTCGATTAACCCCTCCAAAATCGGCTTGTACTTGTCCTGGTCCGCGGTCAACTTGACCAAACTCTTTTCGGTTTCCTCAAAGATATCATCCAAGATCTTTTCTTTTTCAGATAACACTTTCAACCGGGTCTTGTTTCCGATTGTAGATTTGGTAATTTGTTGCGCCAACGACGCCTTCTTCAACTTCTGCTCATATGTGCTATCAATGGCCGCCGTCTCCGACCGCACAATCGACGCTTTTTCGATTTCGTACTCTTCGTCCGCCTTCAATCTAATTTCCTTGGCCTTTTCCTGGGCCTCCTTCTCGATGAAGGCTTTCATCTTGCGGAGCTCGGCATTCACCTACAATTGTTAGTATGATTTGCGTCTTTTATGGAACTAAAGTTTTCTAAATGCAAGAGGGTCACGTACCTGGTCATCAGTCAACGACATATTTCCTATGCAATCACTTGTGGTTGGCTGTGTTTGATTCGTTTCTTATCATTGTCGACATGAGGGTGATTATTGAGGACGTAGTGCGGATGAGAAAATAGACTGCACACAAGGTATATCTGAAGACCAGTTCTGAGATCTCGTTTACGTGACCATTCGTCCAGACCATTCAGTTTCTGTATTTTTGTTCTATCATACTTCGACTCTCTTACGTATTGTAATCTCTCTAATTAGCACACTATATTTCCTTAAAGCTTTTCAAGGAAGTTCTTGGCCAACTCAACTCCGACAAATGTGGCTGCGTTTGCCGGGAACGATCTGGCCAAGGCGGGACCCACACCCGGGAAAAACCCCTTGATGCCGGCTTTGGCGTATATGTTTTTTGTTGCGTTCACAATTGAGATGTTGACATTGGATGATTGCTGCGTGGACTTGATTGTATCAATGGGGAAGACTCCGAGCCACATCGACATACCTGCACATCCACCAGCAATGGAAATGGCACCCAAGGACAAGTCTTTACCTGGCGAGGATAAAGCCGCCTTCACGTACTCGTATGTGGCGAAATAAAGTGCAGATCCGGGGCCGTCTCTCGCTAAGGTGGCCACTGAACCTTTGAAGATTGACCTGAGACCTCCTGTTCTGTACATTTCAGCAATGACCGATCCCATAGATGACTTTGCTCCGCTTTGAACCTGCATCATCACCTTGACTCTCTCAAAAGGAGCAGCCACGGCTGTGGTAGGAATGGCAGAAAGGAATCCGGCAGTAGAGATTTGACCTATTGAGAAGTTTTCGGCTTTTGTGCCAGTGTATCCGCTAACGATCTTTTTGCCCATATCGTAACCCCAAAATGAAACGGCAAACATAGGTGTCACTCCTAAGAGTGGGGGCATAACGCCTCGGTAGAATCCTAACGGTCCATCTTTCGCTAACGTCCCCTTAAGACACTCGGCGGTGGATTTGTAAACGCCCGTCTGCAAACGAACCTTAACCAAGTCAAACGGGTGGCCTGTAAGCACCGCACATACTCCACCGAATCCTCCAGAGGCGAACGATTTGATGTTGTCAACTAACACACTGTCAGTTTCGTCCATGTTGAAGAGTAGAATAAATAAGAGATGCCAGTTGTTTCAGTAAAATTGAAGCTGAAATCTCAAATATGAGATTTTCTAATATTTTGAAATGTGCGTGTGGAAACGTGATTATCCGACGATTTCTTTTGACCTCCGATATAATCTGCGTTCCTGACGGGCCTAGTTATATGTTTTGGCCATGTAGGAACGTGTGATATTTTCGCACAGAATCTGGGGAACGGCACTTTCCGCGCGTTCTTATCCTCGGTCCAGTGACGGGCCGAAAGCGCCATGAGTACCGAGATAAAGGCCGAAATTTTCAGATAAGGCCGTGTGTCAGCGTCCAATAAAAATATTGAAATGCACAAGGAGACGCAGAAAGCTCATAAGGGTTTTTTTAAGATTGAAAATTAAGGCTGCTGTTTGAAATCTTTGTAACTGGCTTGGCATAACATGCTTTCCTCGGCATCTTCCAGAGCGTGGTTCGCAGCCAAAAATTTCGTAAGCCCCAGGGTCCCACAGTGAGGACCAGACTGAGGCAAAAGAGAACGAGTAAAGAAACATGCCGTGAAGAAAGAATCAAAGAGTGAGGCATTATCTTTTTTTACTCGAGAAAATTGACCAAAAAGGCTTGCTTTTCTTCAAAAGAATTGATTCGACCTCGATTCATTGTTTTGCCAAAGTTCCGTCGTGTTTTGGTGGGGGTGCTCTTCATGCAAAGTGGGGCCCTCGAGGAAGACCGCGAAGTGGGGTGCATGGTGTCACTCGGCAATTAGATCATCTTACTAAATTGTTTGAGATCCACCTCTGCCCTCATATCGTGGGAGAAGGACTTTAGCCACGGCTGGAATTTCTCGGCATATATATCTGTGTGAATGTACGCTTTTAGAGAATTCAAACGGTGATGGAGATCATCCCAATCCTCGTCAAAGTCGAGGCTCTCGGACTTCAAGCGGAGAAGATTGACGTAGTTACTTAGAATATTCCCGAACTCTTCACTGCTACAGAGAAACGCGTAAGCTATTTCAAGAAGCTCGAAGATTTGATTCACGAAGGATTTGCCGCTGTGTCGACCACGCGAATCCTCTCGAAGAAGTTTACAATCAGAAACGCTTCGAAGGTATGCGGTGTGTATAGCAGTCAAGTCATCAATAGTAAGGTCCATGGTGTTTTGGTAAAATGAAGTAGAGCTTTCCAAACTTGTTAAAAGCAGCAGTTCATTTTCTGCCTGCAAAAAGCTAGAGTCCAAGATAGGGAGTTTGGAAGCATCGCGGGTATCGCCTTTTTTGAGCTCAGGAACCTGCAATGTGTGGTTTTTGAAAAGCCTGCGGAGAATGTGCACGTTGAAGCTGTTTTCAATCAAGTCAAATGACACAAAATTGAGAATGGCGTCTATGAGCATGGCGATCCTGTGGCGAACCAAACTAACAACCCTGAGAGCCTGACTTAACCATTTCAATCGGCGATCAGCTAATTTGCTTATTCCACTCAGCATTTTTTTGAACTTGAGTTTAATGAGGCGCATATCGTTTTTGTGAAAGTCCTGAAATTGGAGAAAGTTCTCCTGTAAAAGAAATTGAAAATGCCGAAGTCCCCAAAGAAAGTTGAATAATCTCAAATACTGAGTACCTTGGTCTTTGTAGTTTAATAACGCCTCAAGAGGCGGTTCGGGGATATTATAGGCCAATGTAAACACGTCCCAACCAATGGTGCCATGACTCAAGTCCAAGATTCTCCCATCCACTCTCCTTCGATAATTCAAAGGTAGATTTTTGAGCGAGGTCAGACCGATGGATTCTGTTAAAAGCTCCGATAAGCGAGCAGTGGTCAATGAGAGTGCAGGCTCGCCAAACATCTTCGCGCCCTTCATCTTAATTGCGTCAATGTAATCACCTGATTCCATGAGCATTACTCTTTTTAAACAGAGCAAATGAGAATAGAGCAGGTACTTCGACTGCACAACAAGCATGAAGTATTTGATAACCTCGTCATATTGATGATCGACCATTACTTGAAATGTGTTGACGTCCATTGTTTGTAAGCCATTATATGTAGTGAAGATAAATTTGGAGTATCGAAGAGCAAAGTCGTTGACCCAATCGAGCTCTTTGCAGTACTTTTCGAGAAAGACGAGCGTCTTTCCAATCTGGAAAATTTTCACAAATACCTCTTCTTCGAATTTAATGAATGTGGGAAGTTTTTTCGCGTCGTAGATTATGATGTCGTTGACATGGTTTTCGTTGACGTCGAAGAATACGAAGAACTCGTCGCTTTCATCAATGAGCTCACCCTTCAAAATCCAATGCTCGAGGTATTGGTAGTAAGGTACTGATATCTGTTTGAAAAGCTTGGCTGAGAGCTCGGAAATCATGTGGTCACCGAGTCGAGAGAACTTGTACACGTCTAATAAGATTTCGAACCCGTTGAGCTCGATGAATCGCGCTTTCAAATGTCCCAAGAACCGTAGATTATGAATTTGGTCTTGGAGAGCAGCTAGAAGTGCCATTACAGACGAGGGCGGTGTTCTAAATAGACTTTCAACGTGATCTGAATAATGAATGAGGTACTTTTCGACAAAACTTAGGAATGCGGTTTTGATGGGGGAGTTCTTGGTGCCTCTTCGGGTGTCCAAGAACGTACTCAAGCTTCTCCATAAAAGAGCAGGCTCCAAAATATCTGTTAGAATCTGTGCATGACTAATGTTCACGGAAACAGGAATATCAATACTCTGTTTATCTTGCAGAAAGCTTAAAAGCTTTGTGTCCTGGCCAACTAGCACGTGGCGAAGCGATGCGAGAAGTACCAGCTCGTCCAGTGTTCGATAATATGGCTTTATAAGCTCAGCCATGGTTGGATTAATGCGCGGCGAGCTCTCGCGAGGACTGTCGATGCGAGGAGAAAATTCTCTTCCAGGGTAAACCAATTCAGGTGTCGTTTCGGAATATCGAGCCAGGTCAGCCTTTGAAGATGGCGGCAGAATGAGTCGAGACAAATACACCGAGGCACGCGAGATTTCCTCGGGCAGATTTGACAGGGTAAGCGCGTCGACCACGGCTCGAAACGACCTCCATTCATTTGTCCTATTTCTGGCACGGAAAAGAGCTCGATATTCGTCTAATAGTTGCGGTAACGGTCGTGCTGAAGTAGATAAGTTTGGGTGGGTGATATGAAGCGTGAGATCGTTAATAAGGTGCTGGTACCGGTCCACGCCCAGCTCCGAAGGTATAAGCGAGCCAACGAGTCGAGCCAAATCTAGCCGAAGAACTTCGGAGTCATAAGGTGCCATAGAGTTTATGGTGTTTTCTTATGTTTATACGCTATTTTTTTGCGTCTGTAAAACCAGCTTGGTTTGTTTGTTGATGTCTTTAGCATCGCGCGTGCTGAGAAATGTGCACATAAGCCTGAAGCTTGGGCCGACTGACGCTCAATGGGTGGACAAGCTGATTGATAAAGCCAGGCCATCCTGCAAAGTGGCCCTTTATTTTTTTTAGCTAGAAGCTTTACGCAGGAATAACAAGAAAATACATGACCTTGGTTTTGATCTTAATTCTTGATAAATATCTAAAGAATTAAAATTACAAGCTTCAACAAATTCTTGGATATTTGATGATCTGAGCCAGTGCGAGCAGCGTCACTGTATGGGGCCAGCCAGCCTGGCCCTGGGCTCTTTGAATTGGACTTCGCGTTCAACCTGGCTCTCACAAGCCCGGTTAATTATTTAGGCTTGTGGTGGCATGATGACTTTTTGACTTTCGTTTGAAGAATCGTAAAAGATCCGTTGAAAATGATGTATTCACGAGGAAGAAAAGTAGATTTGGCTTTATCTGAATGAACGGATGCCGTTTTTTAAGTACTCCCACACTAATTCAGTTTGGCCCCACTAGTTACAACTAACTTACTTAGATGCTGGTTTTATTTGTTAGATTGATGGGTTTTGACTTAGACCACGTGAACAAATGGGACATGAAGTACAAAACTATGGCCTCGCATTGAAATCGGGGTGTAAGGTCGCATAAAGATTGATGTTTGTCATAGTCTGTTAGAGGTCTAAACTCAGCCATATACATATAAACGAGGAGAAGCGCGACTTCCTTAAGCCAAGACCCGAAGATGATTCATAAATTTTTCATTCCAATTGCCGGAATCATGATTTTCGGCTATGTAAAGACACTGTCAGAGTATTTCATTAGACAGACGGTATAACAAGTGTTCTGAAACTAGCAAACCATTCAGACCTGGACGCCAGAACTGACTTCATTGGGCGCAATGAAAGGTTCAATCACGTTCGAATTCAAATCAGAGTCTGTCAACGATAACTGAGCGTCGGTCCAGATATGTTCCACAGGAGCTGCTTTGACATCTCCAACCCCACATAATCCTCCGTTTCTGCGCCAGTCGGACGTTCTCAACAAGTTTAATTCGGAAAACACGCTGTCCACGGCCCCAATCAACTCGTTGGCGATGTCCGGCCCGTGACCTGGCGTGGGCGTAATTCTCAACCGTTCTTCGCCAATAGGCACGGTAGGGAAATTGATGGCTTGCACGTAGATATTGTGCTTTTTCAAAAGCAAGTCGGATGCTTTTTTGGCGTCTTTAGCGTTGCCGACCAATACGGGCACGATATGCGAAGGATTAGGGATCACGGGGATACCACGGTCGTTCAAACTATTCTTCACGTATCTGGTGTTTTTCTGTTGTGCAATTCTGTCCTTCAACGTCGCTCTTTGGTGTCTGATCGAAGCAGACGCTCCGGCCATGACTGCTGGGGGCAAAGATGTGGTGAAGATGAACCCAGGCGCATAAGAACGGTACCAGTCGATCATATTACGCTTTCCGGTCACATAGCCTCCCACGACACCATACGCTTTGCCCAAAGTACCTGTCACCATATCAATTCTGTTCATGATGGAGTCTTGGCGGATATTGGCTAAACCCGCCTGCAAATGCTCCTCGAAATCCAAGTGTTCAGCTACCCCTGCTCCATGAGGACCGTACATTCCAACGGCATGGACCTCATCCAAGAAAGTCAACGCGCCATATTTGTCTGCCAAGTCACAAATGGCTTCAATGGGCGCAATCGAGCCACACATCGAGTATACCGACTCGAACGCAATCAACTTTGGCACGGATTTCGGATACTTGGCCAACTTGCGCTCCAAATCTTGCACGTCGTTGTGCTTAAAGATCTCCTTCTTAGCACGCGAGTTGCGGATCCCCTGAATCATCGAGGCATGGTTCAACTCGTCAGAGAAAATTACCAAGTTCTTCATCTTTTGGCCAAGGATCGAGAGTACCGCATCGTTGGCCACAAAGCATGAACTAAAAACTAACGCCGCCTCGTGTTTATGCAATGCAGCAAGCTCCGACTCCAATTTGATCGCGTGCCGGTTGTGCCCGGCGATATTCCGAGTTCCCCCGGCACCGGCGCCATACTTGTCGAGGGTGCTTTTCATGGCGGAAATCACCTTGCTGTTGGTACCCATACTCAAGTAATCATTGGCGCACCATACAGTGACACGGTCCATTTCCTCGGCCAAATGAGCTTTGGGAAACTCGGCGGCTAATCGGTTGATATTGTTGAAATACCGGTACGACTTGTCGTGTCTCTTTTTCACGAGCTCCTCATCAAGAAATCCCTCGTAGTCGAAAGCTTTCTCATTGGAGGCGGTTTCTACAAGCTCAAACTTTCCATCCACCAACTCGCGCTCAGAAAGCGAGTAGAATTCCGAGACTTTTTCTGAAGAGAATGACGACGTGGCCGACGCGCTCGACGCATTAAGAGGCTTTGATGACGATGAGTATTCTCTAACAGTCAACGCAGCGCCTGCAAATGGACACGCTCTGGCATGCTGAGTCCAGGTCGAGAGGTTGCTCATTTGACGAAGCGCTTGGGCCGACGTGGCCTTAACAAAGGGGCACGCCTTGAGAGACGCACGGGCAAGAGATTCCATAGTTCAAGCTTCTGTCTTGTTCTTCAGTCTTCTTTGCGTTCCTGTCTTTAAAAAGTAATGTTCTGGGTCCTGGGATATAGAAAGTCCGGGGAGTAGTTTTATTTTTAATTTTTTTTTTCTGATTCTTTATTCTTGTTCCTTCTAGATCGTCTTTTTTGTCCCTAGAGGTGGCTTCGTGTTTATGAGCTAAATACTTGAAGTCCTAAAGCTGAAATGTTATGATATGTTAAGCGAAGGCGTGTGAAAATCTCAGAAAAGGTGATCACCGGAGCTGAGACAATTCGTCAGCGAGTGATGCATGCACCTCAGTGCCGGAGTCTCGTCGGTCCCGTCCAACATGGCCCAACGCATTAAATTACTTTAAAATAATTCATTTGTGAGTGGCAATCTATGGTTATCTTTTTTGTTTGAAAATCGGACTTTTTTCTGTGCCTACTTTAATTCATAATATTCCTTGCATCAGATATTTTAGTGTGGGCTGTTTTAGTGTGGGCTGTTTTTGTTGGGGTCCATCCGAACACCTCGTTGGTTTTGGCCTATTGCGGAAATACTGGGCGGTGCCTGCCGCGTCTTTTTTGTCTTTCTTCGCACTCATCGTCGCTCGCCCGAGGCCTACTGATTTAAATCATCTAGCCAATGAAACACATGCCAATGATAATTTTGCAATTTGTGAATTCAGCAAGACTCTGAAATTGCAAGATTAACATGATCCGGGGCTATAGAAATAATTCAGGGCCGAGCTCCGAGAAATACT
This sequence comes from Metschnikowia gelsemii, assembly GCA_030561745.1. NCBI lineage: Eukaryota > Fungi > Ascomycota > Pichiomycetes > Serinales > Metschnikowiaceae > Metschnikowia > Metschnikowia gelsemii. Next base: position 142,480 of record JAKTYA010000129.1, read on the forward strand.
TTGGGTGATTATCGGATACTAGGTGTCTGCAAATGTCTTATACAGTGTACTTCTAATCGTGCCGAACCAGCTCAAACACTGCACGCGAATCAGAAAAAATATGACTCACAGAAGCTTATTACTGTGAGTGAACAAATTCGATGGTTTTTTTCACTCCCCACACAAGTTGGTAACGAATGATAATTCAGGTGTTGTCTGAGAAGAAAAGTTACAAAGATTCAAATAAGCCTTACCACTGGACCTAAATTCAGAACCCCAATTTATAGCTTCCAAGTAACATGTGAGGATTGACCCGCATGTACACCCCATACATGAAAGTCAATAAAAGACAATTGACAATTAAGCTGAACAACTGTTTACGAAGAAGCAAATGTAACTGTGGAGTCAATGACTAAAAAATAAAAAAATTAACGACCTCGGTGAGGGTCGAACTCACGATCTTAAGATTAACAGTCTTACGCCTTAGCCAACTTGGCCACGAAGTCGTCGTTGGCGATGACCGGGTATGGGTGACTATGATTTGTCAGGTAAAGCTCATTTATTTTTAGAAGAATCGGAGCTCTTCTACGTTTGATCCGTTTCGAAACATAAATTGTTATATCAAAACCGTCGGCCGTGTGTATTCGACGACCGCGAATCACCGGATGCTAGCTCTCTAGAGCCTCTTCTGCTCCAGCAGTGGAAGAAGGCACTAGGTGAGGATGATCCAATGGGTCGATGACAAGGTGGTTCATTAGCACTAACAAATACATATCAAGATGGTTTGCTTTTGCTGAAGTTCAGCGTGAAGTGAGCCGCGTTTAGACACTAGGCATGTCATTTGGGAGCTGGATACGGGTTTGCTATAGGTTTTAGAGTTTTATTACGGGTGACTGGTCACTCGTAAGTCCTTTAATCAGATGCATTACAGGCTCTACAACACGAATGAGACTTAGACATCAAGACAGAGAAGTGGTGTATATCTCTTTGATCATTCATCGAGGAGCCTACTTGTGACTAAAACTTTTCAAGACTTGAAGATTCTCGAGGCAAGTAATTTAGAGAATCTGAGAACCGATTCTGGCTCTCAGAACAAGACCCCGATAAAATAAGGATTCCAAGTTCAAAGCGTGACTCAAGATCTCAACTTCACCTTGAGAATGTAGTCAAACGCAATCTCTTAGTTTTTGTAAAACGGATTTGAAAGCTTGCCGAAACGACAAATCAGGGTAATCATCATAAGGATGCGCGGGTTTGAATTTTTCGTGTGTAATAACACTACTTTATATCTAACAGCATATCTCAATGGTCTAACCCATGGCACAAGCGAGGCAACGGCACACCTTACATCTCAAGCAGTAAAACTCAATCAACTAAAAAAACTGAATTGAACTTTGAAACATATCCTACTGTTTTGGTGTGTCACCACTCTTTTGCTAATTTATTCGAATGCTTTGGTGACTGAAATGCCTATTCTTCAAAATCTTTGTCTCGTTTTCCAACGCAGCAGTGACGGTTTCAAACTCGGGTGATTTAGCTTGTTATTGGAAAAATTAATCCCAAAGCAGCTCAAAGAGCTCTGGATTTCTCTGCGGTTTGACCATCTGTTACTGCTGTTACTACTCGAAGCACTAGTGAGTCAGCAGTATCTCGTTAAATTGAGAGTCGACAATCTGGGTTGTATGAGAGATTCTATCTATGATCAATTTACAGATGTTTCTGATCCAAACTGCCCGCATTGAACAAATACGAACTTTCTCCAAAAACCTTAGATGTATTTGGGGATTCAATGTGGAGATTCTATAACACTCGTAGTAAAATATGTCTGCGGTATGACTTTAGGGGTGCACTCGGCAGAAGTTCCCTTTGTCATGTTACCCAACCCCCTACAAGATATTCTGGATGACTGCATCAGTGCCAAGGGATGTACAAAAGCGGCAGGAATTTTTTTGCCCCATCTCACTGATGTTTTTAGACGGCTTCCACATCAAATTAGAAAGACGTGAGATCTTCGTCGCAGAGCATCTTACCATACATATCAGCGATAATTCCTTCGATTTGAATGATCTTTGAATCACTTGTCATTTATCTAAATTTCAGCAAGGAATTCGGGAGACACTTTTTCACAGTGATACAAATTGCACGCTACTCAATTCGAGCGGTGGGAAAAGCTCTGCCTATTATACCAGAAACGAGATACAGTATTTGTAAGACCTCTGGCTTTCTGGTATTAGCCTACAGATCAACTCAGTCACACTTGGCCGATAAGTATCGTCCTATGCACCTGAGCTATTATCCTCTCCAGTTCTGGTTTCTTATTGCCTCACCATTGTGATGTTGAACTACTCCATTGTTCTCGTGTAGGCCGTGATTACATATATAGTACGGCCTTTACCCTAATTCTGGGTAAAGGGCCAAGCAAGTATTAACTACTATAATGAATGAATTACCTATTACCGAACCCGGAGCTGACAGTATTAAAGTCACATAAGCTGCTTAATTTACTTCATGGGTTACTTGGAGAAAGCTTCACCTCCGAAAGGACACACCGCTTAAAATTTATTTTGAAAACATTCGTCCCCTAAATCGAGCCGATTGTTTCGAATAGACTAGTGCCCGCATGCGATAAAACAGACTTGACGCATAGATGTTAAAGTGGTCTGCTGCGTCACACACTGAGACAAACTCATTGTTTTTGATAGCACTGATGGCTCACTTAATCTTTTCTTCTTGCTGCGTCAGACTTCGAGCAGTCAAGCTTGCTACTTCTCCCATTTTCTGCGAAGTTAAAGGAATACGGAAAGCACAGAATAATACGAAACTCGTCGACTTTTATTTAATTTTGCGCAGCATAATCCTGCGCAACCATGTGATGCACTGTATTCTGCAAGGATGGTTTCTTCTGTAGCCAAGAGAATTCGAGGAATCAAATGAGATAAACTTACAAGTTCGCTTCAGCTAACTGATCAAGCCAATGAATTTGATGACTTGAGGATGCTTCTGCAACAAGACTTCACCCTTTCGGAATTTAAGTTAGAGGAGTATTCTGAGAATGAACTAATACGAGTGAACACGGAACAGGTCATTCTACAATCCATCCTTTTGAAATACTTCTCATTAACAAGACTAAAAAAATGAAATTCCAGAAAAAGACAAGTAGCATGCGTATAATTCAAATTATGGAGGAGTTTATTGGTGACCGAAAACAGAAGATGAGGCTGCAAATTGGCTCCAGATCTCACACTCACTCTTCATATACAGTCAACTCTCACGGGTTCGTACTTCCACTAATTCGGATTTCGCGTGATTTGATATGACGCATATCTATGCAGAAATTTTATGCATAATTTGGATGATTTACTATGTGGATATTTTGCTAGATTTCGTATAGTCCTGATTTTGGATTATGGACGGGGTTCAATTCCCAAATCGTGAAAATCGTAAATATCGACATTTTTTTTGAAGTTTAGATGCTTACGCACGATTGCCTAAGATAGAAAAAGGCGAATTTTGATGTTTTTCGTCATTTTTTCGCCGAAGTTGTCGGACACGGAACGGAAATATAAAGGCAAGCTGCCCGATATATCGCAAAATTGAGGTTACTTATGGAAAGCTGTCTGCACTGCTCTTTTGAATTAAAAACTTCGTTGACTAAAATACTACTGGTAGTCAGTGGTGGAATCAACAAGAAATCAAAGCAGTAGTACACCCTTGAGAAATTGACTTGTCTCAAGAATTCGTCTAAAGCGAGGACAAATGAGTATACATCAAAGAACGCAAAACATCTTCAAACTTCGATAGTGAGCACTCTCTATTCGAGTGAAGAGGAGAAAATACTAATCGGCTTAGAGAATGGTCAGAAAAACGGTGAGCTTTGGACAGAGGCAGCAGGTTAGCGGAACCTCTAATTGTGTGATTAAGATATTGCGGGGACACAGCAGAACTTGGATCCGGGCTCTTAATTGGAATGGTATGTAACGAAAACTGTATGCACATATATCAAATATGCACTCTAAAAATGACACGATTTGAGATTTGGGACCAAAGCGGAAGGAAAAATTGATCCCCAACCCGTGAGAGTTGACTGTAGCAGTGCGCAAGGACATCAAAATGAGTATTGTTGACCAGTAAAGACGGTCAAGATCATTGGCGTTCCTTGAAAAAAAAGTAGCGTATGAGAAAATATTACACATACTGACCAGATCAACTGCTTGCGAAAAATCGAGCATCCTCCAATTTCCTTTTTGGTTAATATTTTAACGAAGACCTGGCTAGAATCTTGAAACGGCCTGTATACAGTACACAGGTGAGATGATAAGGTTCACTACAGATACATCAATGGCCATAAATCGAACCCGAACCTACTGTAGGAACCGGAAATATCCCGTAAATGGTGTTGATGGCTTTATAAATGCTACCGAAACTATAGAATGGCTCAAACGAAACAGAAAAGATTGGTCAACGACTGGTTGCCCTCTGATGTGGCGCAAAACAAGCAATTGGAACCAGACCTCCACAATAAAGGGAATGAATATGATGAGAAATCGTTACTGACTTCTCTTGCTTCCAAGTACCAAGAATTCAAAAATATGCCCGGCAGAACGGATCAAGAGAGAAAGTTCCTTCTAAAGGCGATGTCGACGTTGCCTCAGCAGGCCTTGGCGCCCTTACTAGACACGATTCCGAGCCCGAAAGACCGGCCTATCTTGGAAGTGACCAAGATTCTAGGCGTTTCCGACAAGATCGTCAAGCGAACTCTTACAAAAATAGCAGGAATAAAATTGATCGGCATGGAAGAGCGATGCATGGATAAATGTGCCGAGGCCAAGGAAGCACGAGGCCGTTTTTTCGAAATGATGGGTGCTTTTCGGGCCCATCAGCTGGCAGATGTCGACGGCGATATTGTAGATTATTTAGAAACGGCATCACAAGAAATGCGCCGTTGTCAAACCAAAATGATCGAAAGCATAACCGATTTTGCCGCTCTTCGTTGTATTGAGCATGCGCGAGTCCTTGGCGATCAAGTCTCCTTTCCAAGAGCAGTGGATAACATATTCAGCCTCTCGAGTTCGTCCACGATCAGCAGAAAAGCGTATGATAAGTTCTCCAAGATGGTTTCTGAAAGAATCCCGCAGCTATTGAATGATATGGAAGACCAGATAAATGCTGAAGACTTTTCCTTGAAACTACAGGAATCACCGAAGGTGCCGTTTGCTTTTGTGCAAGTCACTCATATACCAATGGAATATCCTCGAAGATATTTTGTCGACCGTTTTCTCACACGGAAAGACCAAATAGTCCATGTTGAACTCCATGAAAACCCTGCATCTGAGAATGAGACTTCCGCTTGGGTCGTAATTGAGCTTGGCAGCGACAAACTTCCACCTGGAAGGTTGATTCCTGGCCGCTTCAGGGATAACAGAAAGTACGACTTTGACCATTGCATAGATCACAAAGTCGTGGAACTTCAAACGAAACTTCTCGAACGCAATGAAGAAATGTACCCAGGGCTCAATAATATACTTGCCAAACAAGGGGACACATTGGAGCGGTCCAAATCCAGACTCATCACATTTGGGAAGGAATTAGCTGATCTCTCAAGGATTCCCCCGTTAACTATTGTGTATGATCCATATCGGATGAGATCGGACGTCCTCTACCCTGGAGGCCACTGTTTCTTGTGCCACACAAACGATCACTTGTTTTTCGAGTGTGAAAAAAGAGGGTGTACTCTCTGCTATAATAGACGCCATACTGCTCGCAAATGTCCTTTTAGGTGCAATTGCATAGTCAGGGAAGTACATGCAGCTGAAGAATGCACTTTTGTCAAAACCACGAAAATCATAGAGGGCGGGTACACGTTGCATGAAGCAAGAATGAAAAACAACCCATTAAAACAAACAATCGTCAGTTAAATTGAGCTCAATTCTGCAAAAAACCGTTAAGAGCTGGTGAACATGAGACCCATATTTCAACTTCGTGTACCTCAAGAAAGTTTCATGAGCAGAACAAACCACCTCGTGTATTTACCAAAGCGTGGTTGATTCGATGGAGGCAGCGAACGTTCTGCGGATGTAGGCTTACCATTAAGCTTCAAACGATTTTAGTTGATGGTAGAAATTTACTGTTTGAGCACTCTTCATCTCATCGAAATGGAATATTAACGTTCATCATGGAACGAGGAATGGTGTTGGGGTAAAGTTTAGTGCCGAAATTGAAAGTGGCCACAAATACTATTGCATCTATTCGCTTGCTGGATGAAGCTTCGGGTCATGGTTACAGGTATTCAGGAAAGGCGGTCTCGTCTAGCTCATCTCTGACCGACAACCTAAAAATCAGCACCCGGAGAATTTCCAGGACTTTAATGCTACTTTGTACAGATTAGCCGGTTTGATGTATACCCTGATCATGGAGCCTTCACGAAGAGGGTCTTACTGCTCAAGATTCACATGTACATTGATGGATCAATTAAGTTGCGTGACATTGTGCTGCATGAATCTACCGAATACTACATCTCACCGAACATAAATTGGCGAACAAACATTTTAAGTATCTGCGATATGTCAAAGCACAGTGGCATACGACGGGGCGGACCGATTAATGTATTTATTATCTGTAAATTTGACCTTCCCAAAAAAGAACCCGAAGGATAAAGACTATATATTCAAACATCTAGTGTTGACCGAATAGCTTACTCTTCGTCGTCCTCGTCGTCCTCAGCAATAGAGTAGAACTGCAATTGGTATTGGTTTCTCTTGACGGCAACGAATCTGATCCAGTCTCTAAGCTGGTTCTTCTTCAAGTATCTCTTGGTCAAGTACTTCAAGTACTTACCAGAGAACTTAGCAGTGGACACAACAACAACCTTGTTACCCTCTTCGGTGATGGAGATAGACTCGCCCAAGTTACCGATGATACCGTCGACCTTGATATGTTCAACCAAGTACTTGACGTAAGCCTCATTGTCGAAAACAGCGTTCTCGACTGGAGCAGAAGTGTCGACAACGAACTTCTTAGCAGCTTGAGAGTCCTTGGTGGTCTAGAAACCTTGTTAGCCTACCGCACTATTATCACGATACACACGCATGGTGCAGAAGATAAAGACAGCATAGCTACCCCGGACGGGCGTTTACGTGCTAAGAAAATGTCATGATATGTGGGCCTTTAGACAGTACTGGGGGCACTGCCTTGTGTGGCACAAACACACACCGAAGCAGGAAAGGCCGGCTTCGTAACTTAATTAGACTGATAGAAACCCGTTCCAGGTACTTGAACTGACCGATACCTTCGGAAAACTAAGCGATACATACGATTGGAGCCATTTTAGATGTGTTGATGTTGATGTAGGCATGGTATGGATAATTTTTTCACTTCGCATGGTAAGTCCTCAGTGCGGTCGTGCGGTGCACAGATGTCGCACATTTTCTTTCGTGTGCAAGCTTTTCCTTTTGATTGACCCCGCTTGTTGCATTAGGGCATCAGCCCTGGTTGCTTGCGAGTGCGGGTTGTCTGTAGGTGCTGGCAATTAATTGAGTGTCTGAAATTAAGATCATTCTTTCAGATTATAGTGCATGGTTAATAGGCCACTTAAGAAATATTGTTCTTGATAAGATGTATAGAAACAAACTAAACACTGCTATGAATACAAACACCTCGATTCGATCCTAAAAAAGCAATCAAGTGTGCATAGGTATGCAATCTATATTACCTGAAATTCCTTCAAAATAAGGTGAACCATGAGTGTCTTTAGGGGTTTAATTGGGCAACAAGTTTAAGTCAGATTCAAGAGCTACATCCATTTTACTCAACGCTTCTTCAAAGAAGCGAATTTTAGGAAATCGAAGAGCCAACTTGAGATCTTTTTTTGACTGGCCTTTGAGATGATGGCTTTCGGGAGGGCACCCCGTAAGTGTTGGCCGCATTGAATGGTCGCCTCAATTGCGTTGAGACTTACAAAACATTGCGTACAATCAAATGAACTTTTTTTTTTCAAGATTTTAGAAGATATGCCAAGCAGACACGACTTTTTCTTTTCTTGATGAAAGTTCCTCGGTGGTTGGATAGTTACTGGCGTTCGTGGCTCGCCAGTAAGAAAAGTTCATTAATTCTTTGAAGGCGTACATGTGGCCATGCTTTAAATTTATAAACTCTAAAGTTTTTCGCTAACTTCGAGGCTGATATGGGATTTTCTTGAATCTTTACCATGTAGCTAGCAGCAAGGTCCTAATTGACTGTCGTTTAAAAGTGCTTTTTTAATCTGTGTACTTCAAATATGTGTCCTTTTAATTCCTACTCAAGTGCACCCCTCTTCAACGTGCATCAAATAGCGTGAAAATAAGAGACATGAAAAGAAGAGGCGTGAAAATTAGAGGCGTGAAATAAAGAAAAGTGAAAATCGAACGCGTGAAAATAAGAGACATGAAATTAAGAGACATGAAAATTAGAGGCGTGAAATAAAGAAAAGTGAAAATCGAATGCGTGAAAATAAGAGACATGAAATTAAGAGACGTGAAATTAAGAGACGTGAAAATTAGAGGCGTGAAATAAAGAAAAGTGAAAATCGAATGCGTGAAAACAAGGACACGAAAATAAGAAGCGTAAAAATGATGGGTGCGCCAAAAAATGGTCGACTTTAGTCTTCGTGCGAATGAATTAGGAATTTTCCAGTTGATCATAACTTTGGTACAACTAATTTTTTCTTGACAATATTTTAAATTTTATTTCTCTCGTGACGAGCTGTCAAACTGGCGGCTGCCTTCTACGACTCTTTTTTCTTTGAAATTCAAAGTTTGAATGATAGATTGCATACCCAGAGCTGGGGTCTGGGAAAACAGCGAATAAGGGGGCTTCCGCAAGCATCCACCATTGATAAACAAGCCTATGAAACTGCGTTCCGTTTAAGTTTTATCTGCCGAATTATTTGGTTTATATAGTTCATGTGATTTATGTGTAAGAGAGCTTATAGCCATGCCACCTTGCAAAGAAGTAAAAGTCTCACACTCCGTGCTTGGCTTATTTGCATCATTAATTTACTGGAGGTAATGGCCATGATGATGGCTATGGTGAATCATGCGACAGGTCTGGTAAATAATTAATGGAGATATGTTTTTTGATGAAAGGAAGTATAAAAGTGAAGAGGTGAAAATGAAAAGTTTAGGAGGAGTGAAAAGCGATGACCAATTGGAATCATTTTATTCACAGTCTTGTCCGGAGATTGGGCCCATGGCGATCTCTAGGTATGGAACGCAAGAGCGAGTGCGGCCTCTTCACCACATTCCGCCCTGAGAAATGAAGATTCTCACACTCTCTACCCACACGCATCTAGTATGTTGAATATAAATGGTTCTATAATATCAAGGAAACAAAAAATTTTCGTGATAGAGCTTTCCAATTTTTGAAACTCATACTCAGAAATCGTGCTATAATCATGTACCTTAATATATCTTTTCAGTATGGAAAAACGGACGGGCTGCAGTATCGTGGAGCAGGAGTCATCTGATGAAACATGAATCATATAGGCATGAGAAATCGCTGTGGAGGGTCGCGCCAAGCCAGGATGACTACTGAATCATCCTCGCGCGTCTTTCTTCGGAGTTGGGTACGTTCTTGCCATATGCGAGAGGGGCCCAAAAAAAAAGATGTGCATAAAATCTGGCCAATTAAATTCGCTCTATATTTAAGTATTTCGAAATCCAAATTTATGCTTTGTCAACTCTTTTGCTCCTTCCTTTTTCCACCGCTTTTGTCCACAAACTTTTCCCTTCTTTATAAATAAAGACGAGGCCCTGCTAAGATCCCCTTCAGAATACAATTTGCACCCATTAATTATTGGACATGAGGCAATCGATCGTCAGACTCTTCAACGGTACAAAAATCCCCAAATTAGCTTTGGCTTCGAATTCAACCGTCGGGGCCTCTCGTGCCACGAATGTTTTGGATAGAGCAGTCCAAGAAGGACCGAGAAATGACTGGACCAGAGAGGAGATCCGGAAGATTTACGATACTCCGCTCCAAAAATTGATGTTCATGTCGCAACTCCAACACCATAAATACCACGATCCCGCAGAAGTCCAGTTATGTACATTGCTCAACATTAAATCGGGAGGCTGTACTGAGGATTGTAAGTATTGCTCTCAATCTTCAAGATACGATACGGGTACTAAGGCCGAAAAAATGATCAAGTTAGAAGAAGTGAAAAAGGCTGCGATCAAGGCCAAGGAAAACGGGTCTACGAGATTTTGCATGGGTGCAGCTTGGAGAGATATGCACGGCAGAAAATCGGGGTTGAAGAAAATCACCGAGATGGTGAAGTGGATCAATGACGAGTTGAAAATGGAGACCTGTGTCACGTTAGGAATGGTCACTGAAGAACAGGCCACCGTGCTCAAGAATTCGGGCTTGACGGCATACAACCACAACATTGATACTTCCAGAGAGCACTACCCCAAAGTTATTTCCACCAGAACTTATGATGAACGGTTGCAAACCATCAAAAACGTCCAGAAAGCTGGTCTAAAAGCATGTACTGGTGGTATTCTCGGACTTGGTGAAACTGACGATGACCACGTGGGCTTTCTCTATACTCTTGCAACTATGGATAAGCATCCCGAGTCATTGCCCATTAACAAATTGGTTCCTATCAAGGGCACACCCATGGCCGAGGAGATTGAGCAAATCCCAAAGTCGCTGAGAAAAAGCTTGCGTTTCGAGGCCATTCTCAAAACCATCGCCACGGCTCGTCTCATTATGCCCGAGTCGATCATTCGTTTGGCTGCGGGGAGGTACTCCATGAGAGAGCACGAACAGTTTCTTTGTTTCTTGGCTGGCTGTAATGCAATTTTCACGGGCGAACAAATGCTTACTACGGCGTGTAATGGCTGGGAGGAGGACACTGCCATGCTTAAGAAGTGGGGTTTGAGGCCGATGAAAAGTTTCACGAAACATGAGCTCGCAGCTTAAAAGTAGTTTGATCATAGACCATTGAGCAAAACTTATCGAAACGTGAGGGATTTAGCTATATATATATATATGCACATTAAGCAGAATACGAAGCACTACTAATGCTGTCCACTGTAAACCAAAAGATCTCTCGGGAAATACTTTTCTGGGACTTATTCAAGAATACTAAGCTGTATTTACTCCTATACTTGTATCTGCAACAAACTTGTCCATCCTGTTGACGTGGGTAATCTCGGATATTAGAAGTTTGAGACGCACGAATGTCCTCACTCAATCTTGAATCCAGCGACGACTCAAGTTTTGTGGTACTAGTTGCGAGCATAATTCACTAGAGGTCGGTTGATGAATTCACCGTAGATATTTTTTCCGAAAGAACAGCAAATATAGCTAAGAGCTATGTGAAATATATGAATCAAATTACACATAATGCAAAATTTGCCGAACATTGATCGGACACCAACTGCCTGAGCAAATGGGTGGACTATGAACTGCGACATGAACACACATTGACACATAAACATCAATTTGAAAGTTTTTGCCTTGAAATTCTTGTGACTCAGCTGAATTCTTTCACATTTTCCTAAGCACGTCTAAGTGAAAGGTTTGCCCCAAAGACAATCCATAAGATCTTTTTTGCATCCAGATCTCTGATTGATTTACGAAGTTGGTCCTGCATGCGGTGATAGTGAATATCGCTTATGATTTCCTGCACCTGGAGCTATGACGCGCCAGTTTTCTCGAATTTATCCAAGATTCACCCCATTATTCATCACCAGAATCTTAGTTCAAGAATGAGATCCTGGCTGATTTTGCCAAAGAGGTTTGCTCGCGGATTCACCTCAAAAGCCAATGGTACTTCGGCGCCGCCCAGGCGATCCTGGACCACCGTGGTGTTTTTCCCCACTCTAATATCTGTAGGAACCGCGTGTTATCTATATGGGCAAAAACGAGTCCACGAGAATCCGCCCAACAACTTGTTTCCGTTCTCGTCAATCACAAAACTTTCGGATCTCGAACCACCAAGATACTGTACGGATTCCGAACTCCAACAAGCGATTCTGGAAATAAAACAAGCCATTGGAGAGAAAAACGTCACCAACAAAGAAGCCGAAATCACCGGCCACTTTGATAATGGGTTCACTACTCATCCGCCAAAACCCCACCAGAAAGCAAAATGGATCATTTATGGAACCTCAACGGAGGACATTGCGGCTATTATGAAGATCCTACATAAATACAATGTGCCCGTCGTACCGTATTCCGGAGGTTCTTCGCTCGAGGGCCACTTTTTCTCAACTCGTCCAGGCGTCGTCTTGGATACAAGCAGAATGGACAAAATCTTGCGGGTGAACCGGAACGATTTGGACGTAGAATTGGAAGCTGGGGTGAATTGGGTGAAATTGAACGAGGAATTGACAGAGGAACTGTTGCTTTTTGGCTGTGACTGTGGGTCCAGTGGTTTGATAGGAGGAATGGTCAATACAAATGCTTCGGGTGTGAATGCTTCGCGATACGGCGCCATGATCCAAAATGTGATTTCTTTGACGGTTGTTCTTGCCGATGGAACCATCATTAAAACAAGACAGAGACCCAAGAAAACCAATGCCGGTTATAATCTTACTGGCTTGTTCATAGGTAGCGAGGGGACTTTAGGAGTTGTCACCGAGGCTACGGTACGTCTACACGTGAAACCACAATACGAAACGGTAGTGGTAGGCCAATTCCCCACAATTCTTGATACTACGCAAACCGTTGCGGAATTATTCCGTCGTGGAATTCGTCCCGAGGCCATCGAGCTTCTTGATAAAGACATGATGCATTGCATAAACTATAGCGGATACTGGACCAAGGAATGGTTGGAGGTTCCGACAATCTTTTTCAAGCTCGGAGGCCTCAACCAGACTGTTGTTGAAGAGACTTTGAAAGTAGTGAAAGAGGTTTCCCTAGCCAACAATTGCGCAGACTTTATTGCTGCTGAAAGCAAAGAGGAAGGAGATGAGTTGTTTAGTGCGCGCAAAGACGCATTCTATGCTATTCTAAATTACGGGAAAAATGAAATCCACGAAGACGTTAGGCTCTGGGTTACTGATATAGCCGTGCCCCTCTCTAAGTTATCGCCTGTATTGGAGCAGATCCGCGTGCTTATCGAAAAATCAGGGTTCCAATCTGTGATTCTAGGACATGTGGGCGATGGAAATTTCCACGCGGATATTTTCTACACCCCAGAGACGAAGAAACAATGCGAGGAGCTTGTAAACGAAATGATGCTCATAGGTTTAGCTAACGAGGGGACGTCCAGTGGCGAGCATGGCATTGGCAATGGCAAACGCAAGTATCTTGAGTTGGAGCTAGGCGTGGAGGCCGTCGACACAATGCGGAAAGTGAAAATGGCTCTCGATCCCAAAAGGATCATGAACCCGGATAAAGTGTTCAAGGTTGACCCCCACGATGCAGGTGAGTACTGAGGGTTACACTGTGAACTCACTCATTTCAGCAACAAAACGCGAAAATGTTGATTCAGGTCAACTGTTCAAATTGTAGAATACCACAAGCATCATAAGTCATAAGTACGACGGTCACTATAATTACGAAATGTGACGGTTCCTTGCTCGTTGACGACTCTTCCATTGCATTGACCACTTCAAATTTCTTATTGATTTCATAGATTGACTAATTTCAAGGGATCAATTACGGCCCCGATACCGCGCTAGACTTGACACTCGATCTTATTAGCCTCACCAAGTCTGACGTCGCATCGCGTATATTACTCTCAGATAGCGTTTCACATGTGATTCAGGTTGGTTTATCGTCATGTCTCTTTCACCCTTTAGTCTCTTACGCACATCCTCACCATTAATTATAAATAACATCGCTCTCTTCAAAGAGAAAGCCCGTTCAGTTATTCAGCTACAATATACTTAGTAATCATGCATTACGGGAATCATTAACCAAAAAATCATGAGTCAACCTGACAAGATCTGCGACTTGATTTACATGAATAAACTATTGGCTCAAAGAAACTTCTCTTGACTCTAAGTTTTTAAATTCACAGTTTTATTCACTGATTAGCTTACAGTTTTCCAGTTTTTCAGTTTTCCAGCGTTACCATATAGGGTATTAATCATGACAACGTATGAATTTCAAATATTGTCATGGATACTGGCATGCCGTCTCTCGTTTTCTAAAGCGTGCAAAAGTGCGCCAAGGCACACTCGCTTAACGAGGGGCACCAGCATACATTCTTGGCACTTTGATTTCTTGGAGTCGCATTAGTATGCACCGGTTCCATGAGCTTCCGTGATTCAAACCTATTCTGCGTTTTTTCTTAATTAACTGCCAACTTACAATGATATAAAGCGAGTGCTTGACACGGGCTTGGTTATTTTTGTAAATGTGAACCAAGGCTTATATCATTGTTGCCCTTCCCTACCAGTTCTTCACAGTCCGATGCGAACCTCTCACGAATTCAAAGCCTTCTTGAAGAGTGTGGGACGTTTTGCATGAGCGTGGGGATCTGCAGCCTAGAAGTCTTCGCACATTGAGTGTTATTTTGAGTGTTAATTGAGTGTTATTTTGAGTATCAGATTTAATTTCATTTTGAGTGTTAATTGAAGATCTTTTGAGTATTGAATTGAGTATCATATTGAATATTACATTTAGTATCCATTGAAGATCACATTTAGTATCCATTGAAGATCACATTGACTATTACAATAGAGGCACGTGAATAAACAGAGTAATCCTAAAATATTCCACATTTCTAAATGGTGTCTGCCCACTGAATATTCTTCATTTAAGAGGAAACAGTTAAACAAGATGTCTGGCCTGGCTGCACTTCCTTGAAACTATTAAATCTTGTGACGCATCCACGATGGGAAAAAGAATTTGCTCAAGGATTCTTTTGAGGAGACCCCACACCGAGCACGTCGACGTCGTTTCCGAGTTTCGGTGCACCAGTTGCCTCCTTGTCTGCTTCGCACCAACGAAATAGGAGAAATCTAAATAATTTTCTTAGGCGTTTTCGTCTCCTGCTTTGTTCCTGCGGAGAAGCCACGATAGAGGCCACGAACAAGCTCCACATTCCGGATTCATTCTTATCACCCTTAGTGAGCGCGCATCGAATCGCCTTATCTTATCACGTGGCACGCCATCCTAGTCAAGATTTTCGCAGTGCGTGGTATTTTTTTCGCTTCTCCGGCTAATCCGTCCCAGATACGAGCTGGACATATCACTTAGGTGTTTTGGTTTTTTTTGCAAGACATAGCATTTCATAAGAAAATTTCTTTCTTCGGACCCGGGCTCGATATAAAACTCGAATCCGAAGGTTTGCCACTTTAAAGAAAGTAAGCCTGAATCGCCGATCCCGATTTGAACTAACCGCAACCTAACGGACTTTGAAAAAAAGGTTGTTTTTTACGTGTTTCCCCGGATATTCAACGAGAGCGCCCTTTCAAATACGTCCACATCGATTTATTCACCTGAACCACGTTGACCTTCAGGCCGATTTTTGTGCAAATCACACAAGCGCGCTGATTGTGGATCTTTATTTTTTATCTCCCACTCGGCCTCTGTTTCTTCCTCGTGGGTGTCTCATATCCTCATTCTCCCTTTATTACAGGTATCTATCTTGAAATCAACATATGATGGCCATTGGATGTTCCTCACCAAATAACTTGAGTAATAAGCTCGACAGCTTATCGCTTAACGCATCACCCGAACTTCCGCATGGCTCAAAAGCCACAAAACACCATCCACACACGGCAAAATCCCTTCTCTCCAAGTCTCTAGCCGGCGACACTTACCGCTCTGCTCCTTCTCCCGACCAACAGCTGTTCTACGTTGACGGTATCGAAGAAACTGCCTCTTATGAACACCCCGAGCCTTCTCTTCTAGCCACATCTGTCGGAAAAGACCACGACGGCAAACTCATTCCTTCCTCATCGACGATCTCACTCCTATCGTTAAACAACAATGCGAGTGGTGGGCCGCTTTTTGCAGCTCATTTGGAAACACATTCCAGTAACAAAGGGGCGCTCCTGGGCCTCACTCATGCAAATCCCGAGCGCGTAGGCTCATACACAAACTTGAGGTCAAGAAATTCTATTACACATTTGGGCCAGCGAAGATTACAGCCATTCCACAAACTATCGTCTCCAGTGACGCCTGCTGCCGGTGAATTCAATAGCATGACGAGCCCGAAAACCATACCTGTGGGTAAAAATCTCATGATCACACCGGACTCGCCTAATTTACATCCTACCTCGATCGGTGAGTCTCCGTCTAGGTTCTGGCTCAATTCGCAGACGCCTCCGACTCTCTCTAATCCAATGTCAAAGTCAAGGCCCCAGTTTTTTGGTCATGGCGGGCTTGGAATGACCCCTTTTCATTCAGTCAATCAGGAAAAACACGTGTTCCCGTATACAATCAACATTGCCAAAGGCAGTGACTCGCCAGTACTCAATCCGGTTCAGACCCCGCTAGAGGATTTGCCCATGACCCCGCTATACCTCAGCTCGGACGGAGGCTATTTTGCGGCGGCAAACGGACAAAAAGGCTTTGGTGAAAAGCGCATGGATTACTTCTTTGGTGCTAGTGAGCATCATGGGGAAAAGCAGCAAGTGCAAAGCGAACTACGTGATCAAAGCATGGATTGAAATAAATTTATCTGACATGTATATATATATATATATATAAACATCAATCTATAGATGTGATAAAACGTTGAAAGGTTGGTGGCAAAAGTGTTAGATTTCTGTACAGCTCCATGTTCTCCCCATCGCTCAATTAAAGGCTTGGCCACTGAACTTTCTAATCAGTCCAATGAAAAAGATAGGTTAAATTATTAATAGCTGGTGGTTTGGTGTCTCCTCATAAGGACATGGCTATAAGAATAAATGGATAATAATCTTGTATCCAAGTTAACATCCTAATCTCCATAGTCGCATGAATATCATGCTCAGTGCCTGTTGCGAGTAACTGATCATTTTCAGAAGCAACTCCTATACCCACAAGCAATTATTGAACTCAAATGATATTATGAAGAAAAACTAATTTATTCAAAATTCTATTCAATATTTTCTAAATTCTTAAACATGATTCGCCATGAAACTCTTCAAAATCGTTGGGGCCAAAATTTTAATCTGATTTCTTGTTCCAAGTGTCAGACAGAAACTGCATTGTGCATGTGATTGTTAATTGATTCGCAATAAAGCACGCTCGGATACACATTTCGCTCTCCTGATCTTCACCATGTCCACCTATGAATGTACGTTACAGTTTCAAATTACGAAAGGGAACCAATTTCTGCAAACTTATCTAACACTGCACAGCCGAACACAATTTGAATCGAAGCGAAAGCATAAGCTCGCAAGATGACAGGAGACAATACCTCTCGCTCTCCACTGCGATTGATGTTTTCCTTTCTACAACTGTTGAAACCAACCGAGAAAGCTTGACGGGCCGAGAGATCTTTGAAAATGCATTAAGAATGATGAGTGAAGAGGAACACTCGGAATTAATCCAGCGATTTTTGCTGAATCTAGACAGTCTCGGATCGTCGCATCTAGCCCCTAATGAGGGTGTGGATGACGCGTTTTTAGACTCTTTGGAAAGGGTCGATTTGAAAAGTTTATCCGATACAGCCGATTGTCCGATCTGCACGAACAAGTTTGTCGATAATAGCTATCCTCTAGTCGTGAAACTCCCGTGCTTCACCAATGGGAAGTCTTCCAAACAACATATATTCGACATGGACTGTATCGCGCCCTGGTTGAAGGTGAACTCGACGTGTCCCATGTGCCGCTTTAATGTCCATGATGCGAGAAAGGCACGCAAACAGAATTTGGACGAGGAACTAAGGCTTGCACGTGAGCAAGAGGACGACGAGGATGACGAGGATGAGGACCGTGACCTTTATGGATGACCAACTACAGAAGAAACTTCCACTTTAATCTTTACTATATACAAATGCACATACCGCTTTACGTACTTCTTCACTTGCTCTCTTTCATTGACTCTTTAAACGCATCCGAGCCCAAAAGCTCCTGTACCTTCTTACCCACAGGATCATCTAGGTTGTCCTGATAAGCCAAAGGCAATGTCATTTCGTCGGCACCTAGTTTACTCATAGTCTCGGCGTAATCGAGCGACTCTCTTGTGAAAACCAGCGCTTGGCGTTTGACATTTTCGGGTGCATAGTTGTTGGTATATGATAACCACAAATCCACGACTTCGGGATTTGCGTCAAATACGACCAATCTGCGCTTATAAGTAGTTCTGAAGAAGTTTTCTTTGGATTTCGCTTGCGCAAAAGGGGACCTGATCACCGTGTATAACTTCTTTTCCGTCTTGAGTTTTTCCACGTCAGACGCAGGGATGCCCAAGTAAAAAGCCGCTCTTGCTGCAAACTCGGCCATTCTTAGAACCTCAGTATCGTCGTACCCACTGAACTTAATCTCAGCAACTTTGTGTCCATGTGTAGGACTGAGTTTCAAGGGCTTATACTTCAACATTTCCACATTGAGCGGGACCGGTCTCTTTGTTTCCGGATTAGTTTCATTTGGCTGGATAATCTTCGGCTGGAACTCGAACTCTTTGTTAAGCAAACTTTCGCCGAACCGCTGGCTCTCCAACTCCTCGGCCTTTCTTTTCTCCACCAATTCCTGCGGCGTCAAGAAGGTCTTTGCTGGTGGCTTTTCTGCTAGAAGAGCACGGGCACTTATGAAAAATGTCCTCGAGGCCACATGGTAACCTCTCATATAACTGGCTATCATTAGAAGCTTCTGATGTTGAGGCTTAAGAAACGACACACGACTCGAACAGAGGAAAAATGTGTACTGTAGTCTGCAGTGCTGAATTCATGGTCACGTGATCACTGCAATATGTTCGTTCGGTGGATGGATCATCAACAGCGACTGGGGTAAAAATAGTTCAGGTACTCAAGGATTCACTTCTTCAATTCTGATGGGGTTTGGATATGAATATTAATTATTGGAAGATTTGTCAAGAGCAATACTTATGGGTGTTCATGCTCGAGTCAGATGATAGGGCCATGCATGCACAATTGATTGGGTGCGCGACTTCCATTAAGAGGCGGCACTTCTCTTCTGGCATCGCGAAACACATCAAGAGATCTCTAATAATCCTCGCCAATATGGGAAAGGCCAGTAAAGATAAAAGAGACCTCTACTACCGAAGAGCAAAAGAGGAAGGATACCGTGCCCGTTCTGCATTTAAGCTTCTCCAAATAAATGAGGAGTTCGATATCTTCACCGGGGTAAAGCGTGTGGTGGACCTATGCGCAGCGCCAGGCTCGTGGTCGCAGGTTTTAAGTAAAGAATTGAACAAAGAGTCCGAAAGCGAACATGCAAAAATCGTAGCGGTTGACTTACAGCCGATGGTACCAATAGAAGGGGTGACTTGTCTACAGGCGGACATCACACATCCGAAGACGCTTCAGAAAATTCTTGATCTTTTTGGTGGGGAATCGGCAGATTTTGTATGCAGCGATGGCGCTCCAGATGTCACAGGTCTCCACGACCTCGACGAGTATATTCAGGCCCAATTGGTATTGTGTGCTTTGCAACTCACGTGCTGTATACTAAGGCCTGGCGGAACGTTTGTAGCCAAGATTTTCAGGGGCAGAGATATCGATCTATTATATAGTCAGTTTGGGTATCTCTTTGACAAAGTCGTTTGTGCGAAACCACGGTCCTCCAGAGGAACCTCTCTCGAAGCATTCATCGTGTGTACGGGATACCGGCCACGGCCCGGCTGGAATCCGAAACTCGATGCTGCTAAGTCCACAGAGGAGTTTTTTGAGGATGCTGATATAGGAAAAAGCTACATCATGGAGAACATGGATTTTCCTTATGACGAGGAAAGGGCAATCGCGAAGTTTATCTCCTGTGGCGATCTCAATGACGGCGACTCGGATGCTACGTATACATTAAATGCGAGCCAGGAGCAGCGAAACTTACAACCGGTGCAAATGCCGACGGCACCTCCTTACAAGAAGGCATTGGAGATGAAAAGAAAAGGGGATTTAGTTAGGAAGTGATCGATGACGGCATGTTTATAATAACAGTGATTATATTGAAGTGACGCGACTACATCTTAAGCAGAGGATGTCTCCTCTCCCTTCACTAAAGCATCCGGCTTTAAGGTTGGGAACAACAACACCTCTCTGATAGTGTTGGAGTTTGTCAAAAACATGGCCAATCTGTCGATACCACAGCCCCAGCCGGCAGTAGGTGGCAAACCATATTCCAAAGCGTTACAGAAAGTCTCGTCCACCATTTGAGCTTCGTCGTCACCTTGGGCCTTTTGTCTCGCTTGCTCCTCGAATCTGGCTCTTTGATCAAAAGGATCATTCAACTCGGTGTATGCGTTGGCAATTTCTTTGGTCGCAACGAAAACCTCGAATCTTTCACACAATCCAGGAATGTTTCTGTCCTTCTTGGCCAATGGAGACATCATTTGCGGGTGGCCGAAAATGAAGGTTGGATTAATAGAAGCGTCCTCGAGCTCGCCAACCAACTTGTCCAACATTCTTGCGTTGGTCAATGGCGACGTGCAATCGAGCTTGTTGTCAATCAAGATTTGCTTTAAGAACTTGCCGGTTTCCTCGGTATGCAACTCGTCTCCTGGAGGAAATTTCACGTTGTAGACCTTCTCCAACTCCTCAATCATATTGACTCTCTTCCAAGGTCTGCTGAAGTCCAAGGTCAACGCCTCGCCATCTGGACCATCTGGGTGGTATTGAATCTTGTAATCACCAGTAATCTCCTTGACCATCTCGGAAAACAACAATTCAGTCATATCCATCAAGTCGTAGACATCGGCATACGCCTGATAGAACTCACAGGTGGTGAATTCAGGGTTGTGAGTCATGTCGATACCCTCGTTTCTGAACTGACGTCCGATCTCGTATACTCTATCCATGCCACCAACAACCAACTCCTTCAAAAATAACTCTGGGGCGATTCTCATGTACATTTGCATATCCAAGTCGTTGTGATGTGTGATGAAAGGCTTGGCAGTAGCACCACCAGCAATGACATTCAAGATCGGCGTCTCGACCTCGATGAAGTCTCTGTTGTCCAAGAATCTACGGATGTATGAGATGATGGCAGATCTGACCTTGAAACGCTCTCTAACGTCATCGTTGACAATCAAATCCAAGTAACGCTTTCTGTACCTGTTCTCTTGGTCCTTGAACCCAAAGTGCTCCGTTGGCAACATGTGTAAACAAGGAGTCAACAACTGAATCGACGCAGCAAAAATAGAAAGCTCACCGTCACCTCCCTTTGCTGGCGCGGTTCTTCCTGGGTAACCCGTGACACCGATAATATCACCTCTTCTCAAGTTATCGTGCTCCTTTTCGTAGATCTCAAAGGATTCAGCATCCTGGGCCTGGGCCATCACTTGCATCTGGATTCCGTCGCCCTTTAACACATAGAATCTCAACTTAGAACCGGCCTCTCTTTTGGTCATGATTCTTCCCGTGATTTTGATTTCCTGGTCCTTGAGAGTCTCGCCTCTCTTCAAGCTTTCGTACTTCTTGACGAACTCTGGAACAGTCAACGTACGAGAGAACTTGTGTGGGTAAGGGTTGAGAGCCTCGGGGTTCTTTTCGTTGGCCTTTCTGTACTCCTCAATTTGACGCGATCTAATATCATAGTATTGATTAGGGTTCAAATCGGCCATGAGGTCCTTCTTCTTGGGCTGCTTGTTGACATTGTTCTTGGCCTTCTCTGCCTTCTTGGCCTCGATTTGTCTGGTCTTTTGTCTCTTCTTCAATTCGGTCTTGGACACGTGCTCGCCCGTGACGTCATCCAAGTAAGTCTTGGCGACTTGTTCGGCAACTTCGTTGACGGGGTCGGACATTTTGGTGGTTTCAAAAGATAAAGTGAGTCAGAGTTAATCGAAAATTTTTCGCAGTTTTTGGCCTCGCCATATGGCCCTGCCGCCTGCGTATTGAGCCACCGTTCCAGTTAATGGAGGTAAGCTCTTCCACTAAGGTCAGTGAATTTAGGTTAAGGATGAAGTACTTTGGTGTTTTCCATTGATTTTTTGCCCTGTTACTTTCAAATTTCTGCTTGCTTGTATGTTGTCAGAATTATCTTTATTGGAATGATTTTTACTGGTCCGAAATGTGAATTATCAAGATGCTAGTGAAGTAGAAAATAATTAACCATTTGCGTTAAAGAGACGCGGGACTAGGCTGCGAAAGTCCTCCAATACAGTCAGCAAACTCATGCAAAGAGTAGCTTAATTTTCATTTTAGTGGATAAGATCTCTTGAAAGCCAAACCTCAAACTTCCAACACATTAAGATTTATCATTGCTTCATGTTCAATTACTGACACAGTTAATATTCGATTCCGCAAGGCCGTTCGCGCAGTTAAACTGACTACGCGACATGTCGATGTTGTATCAGCATTTCCACATGAAAGAATAACTTTAAGCCAGGTCTTTACATGATTTTAACATTTTATAAGCATAAAAAGCTTCAATAAGTAACTCGTTTGTGTATTACCTGTGCTAAATTTTCAGAACGATATATTTATTGAAAAACCGTCATACTGGAATAACAGGAGAAGCAGATCCCATGCCAGGGATGTACAGGCCTGGTACGAGAAGTTTTCTCGTTTTTCGTGTGAAAATTTTAACCTAGAAGGAGGTTCCGGATCATCAATCATCATGGCATCCAAACAATCAGGCAAGGCCATCGAGACCCCTACCTCCACATCCATCGAGATCGAGGGAAGCGTGTTGTTATCTCTTATCAGACACACGTCGGAAAACTACCCTTCGCTTTATTCCGGGTCTCTTTTGGGCTTTGAGGACGACAGTGGTGCGGTAGATATCACTCACGCATACCCCTTCCCATACCCCGACCAATATGAAGGCGGATCTTTGCGTTCAAGAAGCGGCAACAAATACCAGCAGGAAATTTTGGAGGCGTTGACGTCTTTGGGTCAAGGAGTCGAGTTCCAAGGATGGTTTCAGTCGACGATTTCTGGGAATTTCGTCACTACTCAGTTGGTTGAGGCGTTGGCTCAGCAACAGTTGGTGAACAAAAACTCATTCATCTTGATCCATAACATGGCCTCTATTGGCAAGGAAGTTGAGTTGAAGGCGTTGCGGTTGTCAGAGAACTTCCTCGTCACTTACTCTAAAGGCAAATGGAAGACCAAGGATTTGGAGCAAAATAAATTATCGTTTTTCAACATCTTTGACGAACTCACCATCAACATCCACAACCAGCATTTGGTCAATATGTACTTGGCCCAGAGCGCAGAGACCCCTATCACGGGTGAATCTGAGAACTTGACCTTCAACTCGAATTCCAACATGACCACTCAATTGTTAGAGAACTTGTGCAGCCAGGTCGACTCCTATAACTTCGACCAGACCAACTTCAACTACTACCAGAGACAATTACAGAAGGAGCACACCAAAATTCTTCAATGGAAACAGAATAGAAAGGCAGAAAATGACGAGAGAGCCAAGATGGGCCAGCCCGAGTTGGACCCGGAGGAGTGGCAAACTATTTTTAAGGGTCCCAACGGCCCCTCAAGATTAAATAATACGTTGTACTCAAGATCTATCGACGAGTTTGCTGACGATATTTTGAAGCAGTGCGACGAGGAGTTGCTCAAGAGCTTTGCTATCGAGAGAAAGCTTACTGCTCTCAACTAGACGGGGGATGTGACCATGTGTATTCTATTAATAGGTTGACGAAATAATTACGTATTTTTTGGGCCTGTAATTATACATGTGTAGGGTTTGAGGAATTAACGCCCTGCGTCGTGTAGGAATTAAACCACATCGGCCAAAGCGGCCATATAACAGAATCTACCCCGAACAACTCAAGCGGTTTAATGACACATCGATGAGAAACCAATGATTTCAAAAGCCAACCAAATTACTTAGAAATAATTTTTGGCCCATAGGCGGCGCTTAATGGGAATCTCGGAGAAGGCAGCACAAGCAAGACAGGCGCATCTCTCTTGAGAGCATTCACAGGAAGAGGCTTCCTTGAGCGTTTCCTAAAAGGTTTCCAGGTGGAAGCGGTTAGTGGGAGAAAAGGAAATTTACTAAAAACAACGTGGGCATTAATCCTAATTCAAGGTTCAAAAGTTAATCTTGACATGGTGTTAATTGTAGTAACAGGAAGCCTCATCTCTTATGAAGATATCTTATGAAGATATCTTATGAAGACATTGAGATGCACGATGAACATGCATTAGTTGCAATAAATTGTACTGATTATTAAAGGTGAGTAATTAAGAGAATAAGAAAATATCTAAACAAAATTAGATAAATGTTTCCTGGAACCACAACTAATGGATCGCTAATGCCTCGTGTACTATAGGCTGGGCATTAGACCGCCTCGCAGTAGTAATGAGATGAGACTTAGTATGCGCAGATGAGCTCACCTGTAAGACGGATTTCCATGACCGACCCAAAATTAACAGCTTGCAACCAAAACAGAAATGGCTCCATAATACCTGAAATCTGATACCTTATTATTGATTTTAATACATCAAATTTGGCATAAGATATTTTATACAGGGAATCTAATGCATGAAATCTAATAATGATATCTAATATTTAGAGGATCTCTAAGTGTATATATAGATAGGTGGCTGCGGCGAACACGCACTCAGCGGCCTGCGCCTGCACTTGCCTGTTAAGTGGGAACATTGGTCATCAAGTAAAACTGGGGTTTCAAACGTCACCCAAAACATCCATCTTCACGCTCAATCTCTTCACTTTCAATCAGATGGGTAAACCAAAAGTACGTTCATTCAAAAGACCATATTTTCCAGCAGGAACTAACGTATTATAGTACATTCTTCTAGTAAGACATGGGGAGTCAGAAGGCAACTGCAATAAACTCGTCAATCGGTACACTCCAAACCACAAAATCTGTCTCACGGACCAAGGCCACGACCAGGCCACACAGGCGGGGTCTGTGCTCAAGGAGTTTCTCAGTCAACTTGATGATGGCGAGATCGGCGAGATTAATCCCAGAAGTGTGATGTTCTACACGTCCCCATACCTAAGGGCCCGTCAGACCTGCGAGAACATTATTCACGGCATCAAGGACGTGCCTGGGGTCGAGTATCGGGTCCGGGAGGAAACGCGAATGCGGGAACAAGACTTTGGCAATTTCCAAAGCACACCTGAGGAAACGGAAAAGATCTGGGAACAACGAGCCCACTACGGCCATTTTTTCTTCAGAATTCCTCATGGCGAGAGTGCTGCCGACGTCTACGATAGAATAGCTTCGTTTAATGAGTCGCTCTACCGACAGTTCCAAAGCGAATCTTTTCCAAATGTACTTGTGTTGGTAACGCACGGGATCTGGGCGAGAGTATTCTTAATGAAATGGTTCAGATGGAGCTACGAGGAGTTCGAGTCGCTACGAAACATTCCGCATTGTCAGTTTTTGGTGATGAAGCAAGTCGCAAGCAAAGCGTACCAGCTCAAAACGCCTTTGAAGAAATGGGACGATTTGCCGGACTCCGATGTAGATGAAGAGGTGGCGAAAGAATTCACCCAGGAGGTGACATTCAACACCAAGGGCAATATGAGCCACCCTGAAGATCTCGATATTGCCAGTATTTTGCGTGCACAGAGAGACGCCATTAAAGAAAACAGGAAAAAAGACCAGGAGTTAAAACAGATCTACCAGCAATCCATGTGTAAATACCTGGACTGTCATAAGATGGTGGGGGACAATAGTGTGTTCAGCAGCAGGGAAAACGTCAGGCTAGACGAGGATTCAAATGAAGAAAACTCACTGGTCCAGTCATGAGGAAATGCAGTCATGAGGAAGTGAAGAAGTAGGCCTTCATAGAAAAGAATTGAAATTATTCAAAATGAATTCAATACTCTTTGTTATATTATTATAACTTTTTTCTATAACTCTTTCAAAACTCTAATCGAATTTCAGACAGGGTTTCCTCGTACCCTGGATCCCCAATTGTCTGTTTTTCAGATTCTCGCTTGATGCTGGAGCGATCGCGCAATGGCCCCGTAAGCGCATAGTTGGGCAGATTAGAGGTAGCGCTTGGAGTCGAATCCAAAGGGTTCTGCGTGCGTGCTCCTGAAAGGCGTAGATACCGTAGATGGATGAAAAACCCTGAAATAAGCGAGCCCAGTGAGTCCGATTTCCTGAGCAAAATGCACTTATAGGGTTATAGAACATGGTAGAAAACAGCATTTCTCTCAGAGATTTTTTCAAGAAAAAAAAATATGAGCCACTATCCTTCGTTATTGAGCTCTATAATATTCCATAGCCTTCTCCATATTGTATTGCATTTCAAATGTTCGTTGGAGGTCAAATGCTAGCATAATAAAGTTGTGCGCAGTCGACAAGTATTGCAGGCCGTGGCCCCGTTCTCCCGAAATACTCCCTCGGGGAAGATTCGCCCACGCGAATATGATGCACTTTGGGGAAGGAAAAAATTTAGTATATAAGGCCGCACACTCCTACGCCGGAGACCTATATACAGCGAAACAGTCCCGAATCGAACACAGGTAATTTTTTCGTTTCAATCTTATCTGTTTTTTTTTTGAAGAAAATCCGAATCTCAAACCTCAAACAAACAAAAATATCAAAAATGGCTCGTCAATTCTTCGTCGGAGGTAACTTCAAAATGAACGGAACCAAGGAGTCCCTCACATCCATTGTCGACAACTTGAACAAGGCCGACTTGCCTCAAAACGTCGAGGTTGTGATCGCCCCTCCAGCCCCATACCTTGCCCTTGTGGTTGATGCCAACAAACAGAAGACCGTGGAAGTGTCTGCCCAAAACGTGTTTGCTAAGGCTTCCGGTGCCTACACTGGAGAAATCGCTCCGCAACAATTGAAGGACTTGGGTGCCACCTGGACCTTGACCGGCCACTCTGAGAGAAGAACCATCATCAAGGAGTCCGATGAGTTCATCGCCGAGAAGACCAAATTTGCCTTGGAATCGGGCGTCAGTGTGATTTTGTGTATCGGAGAGACCTTGGAAGAAAAGAAGGCTGGAACCACTCTTGAGGTTTGTTCCAGACAATTGGACGCTGTGTCCAAGATCGTTTCCGACTGGAAGAATATCGTCATTGCCTACGAGCCTGTTTGGGCCATTGGTACTGGTTTGGCGGCTACTCCAGAGGACGCTCAAGAAATCCACAAGGAGATCAGAGCCCACTTGTCCAAGACCATTGGCGCCGACCAGGCCGAGGCCGTGAGAATCTTGTACGGAGGCTCTGTCAATGGCAAGAACGCCTCTGAGTTCAAGGACAAGGCAGATGTCGACGGTTTCTTGGTCGGTGGTGCTTCGTTGAAGCCAGAGTTTGTTGATATCATCAAGTCTAGATTGTAAATTAACCCACAGATGAGAAGCTCTCATGAGAGGTCCATGTGAATATACGTTGTTATAAATTAATGCAAATGTAGATCCTTTGAATTCTGCTCCACAATCGCATTGCACTCCGTCCCCGATATACCTTTTAACTCACTGATGCGTTTTTGGATACTGTGTAATTGTTCAAAGTACTCATCCTCACGGCCATTGAGAAAGAAGCGGTCTATCGGCATATCTGTTTCGAGGAGAATCTGATCATCTGAAATAACATCTAGAAGCTTAGCTAGATTCGATAGTTTTTCGGTGTCGCCATTGATATAATTTGAAAAAGAAAAGTAGAGTTTCCGTTTTTGTATAGAAAATTCTTTGACCCATCTTTTGGCCTGGTCTGCAGAGCCTGTGAATGAATGGAGGGTGACACCAGCAATGTCGGAGAATGACGAGTGGAGTATATCAAATAGGGGCCCATGAGCCTTGACGCAATGTAGCGAAACCGGGGCCGAGAATTCGTTGGCCAATTCAAGCTGTCTAAGAAAAACTGCTTTTTGGTGGTCCATCAGAACCTTTGCAGCCGTGAGAGTTACTCCAGTTTGGTGATCCTGGTTTCCGTAGAACCCGTTGGTGGGGACACGGAACGTTTTATCAAGCCCGATCTCTCCAATTGCGTAAGTATGGTTCCTGTTTTGGCATTTCTGTATGAGGCCACAGATTCTTTTGATGTGGTCTTCGATATATATGGGTTCCGGAAGAAGTTCAAGAACGTCTTCAGATAAATCGGAGATCACCAGAAAGTAGTGCTCGCGTTTACTCGATTGAGAACTAGTAGAGAATAAATGAGAATACCATGGGTGTATACCAAAACATGGAATCAAGATCTGGTCCAGGTCAAGGTCGAGCAATGCCGCAAGAAACTCAAGATCTAGGTGATAAGTAGACATCACATTAAAAAACCCTTTGGTTGCAATCCGCAGCTCCTGGTGAAGTTTCTCCATTAAGGCCTTTGGGTCCTGAAGATAGACATCTACGCCAAGATGGCAATGGCAGTCCATGAAATACATGATGGTGTCTAAAACTATACAGTTGTGGATGCGAGTTGCGAAAAAACAAGATCCCAAAGTCAAAGATATTTCTTCATGCCGATAACTTTGCTCAATGAATGGCCCAAGCTTGTGCGCGGCCGCACTTCGACTTTCGTGCATCGTAGTTCCTGGCCCGAGCTCTAGGTCGTAGGGCCTAAGCCTTAAGCCTTGAGAAAAAGCTAAGGACAATACACACTTCTGCACCAATACTTGCTAATACCCAAAGTTGCTAGATACGACCAAAGTCGATCTTCAGGTCAGCTGAAAACCTTCTCCTTGTTTTTTTCAAGCCATCTCTCGCTACCTGAAAACTCTTCTAATCAAGCCACGCCAGAGACAAAAGCTGCCTCTGTGCCCTACCTTTGTGCTCGACTGAAGGTCTGTAGCTCGCTTTGGTGTGCTCTACAGATCAAGAGCCAAAGGATATTTTTTGCTAAAGTTGACGACTAAAAAGCCCTTTACTCTGAAACAACCTCAAGATTCAATTGGGTAAACTTTCCTCGAAATTGCCACTTTCAAACCTCATTCTTCTTATTCTTTCCCAGCTACCTACCGGATCCCCAGATACCGCACTGTCGTAGAGTGAGCGTTTCCTACATACTCACAGTACCGGCTCGGTGCAACCGAACGGCAGGTTTATCAGTATAGCTTGCTGCGACAAGTAACTACTGGCTCCTTGAACTCCCATTGAATTTGTTTGGAAATGACGGTCATTGTTGGCTCTCTGTATGTATCGTGTATTACTATCCGCTCCAAAAATTACAGCATCAATTAAAAATTTACACAATGTGCTAACTCCCATCCAGCTTCTTGCCCTATACCGTTAAATTCGAAGTAAATTCTGCCGATGAAGATTTGGTCGACCCCGAACTCGAGTTGGCGCCTCATAATTCCGACCTCAATTTCCAAAGCACTTCAGATTCGAGCTCTCTGGGAATCACCAATTCAATTCTTCCTTCGTTGAGCGTGGCGCATTCTGCTTCGCCAAGCAATAGCAATGGGTCGTCTTCGTTTACTGGCAAAAAAGACCACGACGGCGATTCGCCTGCAGAATTTTTCGCCAAACCAAGAAAACAGTCTATCTCTCTGTCGTCCTCAGGAGACGCAGCTCAATTGATCCAGCCTCGTTCCAGATTCAGTTCCCCCTTGGTGGCAAGCTCTGTCATTGAGGAGAAACGGAAATCCATAGATGGAATGCCAGGGATGAAATTCACAAGAAGCGGCTCGTTATCCGGTCACAGTGGCGCGTCTTCCGGAAAAAGCGGCTCGATCTCCGGGCGCAGCGGCTCCAATCCCGTTTCCATTGAGTCTAATGGGTCGAGGCCTACAAAGTCGTTTTTAGATTACGCCAACAGGAACCGTAGCAATAGCTCAGTGGCAATTATCGAAGACGATGAAGATGACAAACCAAAACATTTAAACCCAAGAACAACATCTACTTCCCATGAGCCATTCGACGTGGCCTCAAGTCTTCTTGACGATGAAGACGAAATCACGGGAAAGTTAGCTCCGTACGGAGGATTCTCGAGGACAGATTTGGAGGATGTTGTTTTGGGCAACGAAAACATTTTCCAGCATGCACCCTGGAAAGTCGTTCGCACAGACAGAGGCAACGGCTCGCTCTTCAATGCAGTGGGCCTTGCTGTAGAAAAAAATGTGATTGACAATTGCAAATGGGTCGGAGCCATGTCCCTGCCCAGCGACCTCATTCCACAAAACGTTTTGGACAATATTTCACTGAAATTAAGTGATGAATACGATTGCGAGTCCGTTTCAATCGACGACTTGACCTTCCAGGGCCATTATAAGTCGTTCTGCAAGCAAGTATTGTGGCCGACTTTACATTACCAGATTCCCGACGATGCAAAATCGAAGGCTTTCGAGGAACACTCCTATCATTTTTACAAACGGGCCAACCAGATCGTTGCCGATAAAATCGTTGAGACTTACAAGAAGGAGAAAAATCATTTGGACCCAAATCACCCCGATAATATCATCTGGATCCATGATTACCACTTGCTTCTAGTCCCCTCAATGATCCGAGAGAAATGCCCTGAGGCGAAGATCGGGTTTTTTCTTCACGTATCGTTTCCATCCTCAGAAGTTTTTCGGTGCTTGGCACAGAGAAAAGCATTGCTAGAAGGGCTTTTGGGTGCTGATTGCATTAGTTTTCAAAACGAGGAATACGTGAGACATTTCTTACAGACATGTAGCAGGCTTCTCCTCACTGATCTGAATGAGCTCGGTCTTATTTTCCGAGGTAAAGTGACCAGAGTGCAAGCTACCCCTGTTGGTATAGACGCCAATAAACTAAATAGTGTTCTTCACACTGAAGAAGTCTGCAATTGGAAAACGTTGATTCGTGATCGGTGGAAGAGACAAAAGCTCATTGTGTCCCGCGACAAGCTAGATAAACTTCGAGGAATCAAGCAGAAATTTCTTGCTTACGAGAAGTACTTGCTCCAAGATCGTAGGCGACTCGAGACCACGGTACTTTTACAAATCTTCATGGGAGCTGCTCGAGATGACGATTATGAGGCAGAGGTGCTGCAAATAATATCTCGGATCAATTCTATGGCTGATAATCTCTCAGCTGTTCAACCGGTGGTTGTTCTTCATCATGATATTGACTTTGATCAGTACCTTGCGCTTCAAGCAGAGGCAGATTTATTTATTGTTTCTTCAATGAGAGAAGGCTTGAACCTAACATGCCATGAGTTTATTATCGCGACTTCTGACAGAAAAGCACCTTTGGTTTTGTCTGAGTTCACAGGCTCTTCCCATTTTCTTTCTTGTGATGGAAAGGGCGCATTCCTTATCAACCCATGGGACGTGTCGACATTCGGGAAAACAATGGGCATAGCTTTGGAAATCCTGAGTGAGGAGCGTGAAGAAAGATGGCATAATTGTCACAATGTTGTGCTCAAACATGACTCTCTCGACTGGGTGAAATTATGTTTGAAGAACATAAAATCTGGATGGCAACGAAACCAAGAAAAAACATATGCTTCAAAGAAGCCGTTGTCCCGAGAAGTCTTTCGTGGATTCGTCAATGAAACTAAATTAAGGAACTTGATCATCATCAATATCGACGACTTTGGTGGAGCGGGAGTCAATGGAAGCAGTGGACATAAAAGCACCATTGAACTATCGCGAATCGGCTCAAACCTCGCTGAGCTTTTGAGCGATCCAAGAAATTATGTTTTCTTCGCCAGTATCATGAGACGATCCGAACTTGATTTGATTTTCAAAAATCTTCCCAATGTTGGTCTTATTGCTGAATTTGGAGGATTCATTCAGTTTCCGGACACGACAACTTGGGTTTCTATTATTGATAACTCTGGCGCTGTCGCTGGTTTTAATCAGGTCGCCCGGATGTTTCAAACAAAAGCCGAAGGGTTGTCGGGATCGAAAGTCGTCATCAATGATTGTACGGTGAGGTTAGCGGCACAAACAGCCATGACACATGATACCAAGAGAAGTTTGGATGTCATGGGCGAATGCGTCCAGATGGTAAATGATTCATTTGGCGATGTCGAAGGCTTACATGCAACCATTGTAAATGACAGTGTTGTGGTGCAGCAGAAAAATACGTCTTTACAGGCATTCAAATTCCTCTATTCATTCTATACGGGTGCTGTGCCTAAGGATACGTTGACATCCCAGTTTAAACTCAAGAAGGCTGAAGCCAGTGCTGACATTTTTAAGGCTGATGAAAGCGGAAGCTCATTCGATGTAACTCTCCCTGATCTTGATGAAACAATTGATCATATATTCTATGCTGGTGGTGTTAATCCGATCGATGAATTTATCTACGACTTCATCAACGCGCTCGAGAAACACAACTGTTTGCGGCCTGGACTCACCGTCGCAGTTTGGGATGGAATCAAAGAAACAAGGACATCGGCAAAATTCGTTGCAATGGGCCAGAATGAGCTCTTGAGTATTCTTTCAGATAGAAAACAGTAATTTCCGCAGGTGCTCAAAATTGCGGGTCTTTATAACTGGCACCTGCGAGTTTGTTGAGCTCGTCAAATGCTCCAAAAAACTCTTTGGCCTGAATTTCAGAAACTTTGTCCACCCTGTTCCAGTAGTAATTTATAAACTCGTCTTCGCTAATCGTGCTTGGCCCGCTTGATCTATTGACGAGCCAAAGCGATTCTTTTGACTTTTTATGCGTTTCTCTATCGTCTTCCATTCGTGCAAGGATTTGTTTTCGTGATAGCAAGTTTTCGTTGGTCTTTTTCTGGGGATCTGGTCTCGAAGAACGAATGAGAAACATATCATCTTCCGTGATATCGCCATCTTTAAAAGGCTCATTTTCTAGGAGCCGAAGTCTTTCATAATGGCTTTGTTGTCGTTTCTTTAAGAGAATTTGCCACGCCTGCAAAACTGGATCCTGGGACTCCATCTCCATCTCATCCAAGCTTATTTCGGGATATGGAATATTCATGCTGACGTTTTCGAGCTCCTCGCTCGTGAGGGAAGACTCGACTGCAAGAAACTTCAGCTCATATTCTGAATAATTGACATTCAAAGCTTCGGAAATATTCTTTAAATTGTCGTGGATGTTGAATAGATTGGCATTACTGTTGGAAGGAAGCACCTTAATGAGAATCTTGGGCAACGAATTCTTGAGATTATGCACATATGGATAGTTATAGTTGGTGTGCGCTTGTTGTGAAGCAAAAAAGGATTCGTGAATTAGCACGTCTATAAACTGGAAAATGGTCGATTTGGTGTTTAGTTCGACTTTGGGATTTTCAAGCATATCCATGATTGCATAGTATAAATAGTCTTCACTCTCGGAGTTCTTCAAAGCAAAGTGTGCTGCCTTCAAAAGAGACTGGGCCTGAGGCACGAGCGTCTTTAAGATTTGCACGAACTGGGAGCTCGTCTCGAAAGAATCCATACTTGATAATCTTCAAGAGAGAGAGTATGGGCCATGTCAATGATATCAAGTGGATCTGCTTCGCATCCGTACACCATAGAAGTAGAATTGACCATGACTCGACATCAGCAAAGCTTTCATAAAATTAGTGAATTGAAAGAAAACTTAAGCTCTTTGTTTCACTTTCAAAATAAAAGATCATAAATATAGTCTATAAAGCTCTTAAGTATAATTATGGGGTGGGTGGCTTGCTGTTATCATTTTCCAATTACACGGTCACGTGATCAACACATAATACCTTCCCATGTCACTTCCGTGTCAATGAGTAGAAATAAAAAAAATTGGGCAAATGTCAAATAATACTTTGAGAGCTTGGATTCAAAATCTCACCAAAATAAGTGTTTCCATGTCTGTTTTCCAGCTACAATCAATCACCCAGTAAGCGAGTACATATTACACTATCTAGAACGCATCCGTGCCTCCTCAAAGACAGTTAAAAATTTTTCGGATGGCAAGCTACAAACAGGTTTCTTCCCAATAAGCACACTACAATGGGTAAATCGTCCAAAGGAAAGGGAGGAAAGAATAGAAGAAAGGGAAAGAACGTCAATGGCGGTCAAAAAAGAGAGTTGATTCACAGAGAAGAAGGCCAGGAATATGCTCAAATCACTAAGATGTTAGGTAACGGTCGACTTGAGGTCAGCTGCTTTGACGGCATCAAGAGAATGGGCCATATCAGAGGTAAATTGAGAAAGAAGGTGTGGATGGGTCAAGGTGACATTATCTTGGTCTGTTTAAGAGATTTCCAAGACGACCAGTGTGACGTTGTTCACAAATACAACTCCGACGAGGCCAGAACTTTAAAGACCATTGGTGAATTGCCAGAATCGGCCAAGATCAACGAGACTGACACATTTGGAGCTGACGATGACGAGGAAGTTAACTTCGAGTTCGGTGACGACGATGACGATGATGAGGAAGATGACGACG
Organism: Metschnikowia gelsemii; assembly: GCA_030561745.1. Lineage (NCBI taxonomy): Eukaryota > Fungi > Ascomycota > Pichiomycetes > Serinales > Metschnikowiaceae > Metschnikowia > Metschnikowia gelsemii. The sequence goes on from JAKTYA010000129.1 coordinate 176,744, forward strand.
AGTTGGATATCGATGATATCTGATTGTGTCTCGGTGCATTTTATTTAAATATATTCCATGTGTTTAGAATCACTCAATGAAAGAATTGGCGAACCTGATTATAGTTGTATTATCATAAAGACATACAATTGTTGTCTATATTCTACGTAGAACTATGAAAGAAGTTTTGACGTACAATGCAAAGATGAGTATATTACAGTGGGAACTATAAAAAGCTGAAGAGCCATGCAAAAAGCTTAGTTAACCAAAGCAGAAGCCGTGGCAGACTCGTACTTCCAGTTTGGTGGCAAGACAGCAACGGTTCTGTAGTATCTGGCCAATCTGTGGATTCTGGACTCGATCAAAATCAATCTGAACTTGGAGTCCTTGTCCTTTCTGTTTCTCTCCAAGTGCTTTCTGACAGAGACAGCCTTCTTGATCAAGAAGTACAAGTCCTCAGGGATCTCTGGAGCCAAACCGTTAGATTTCAAGATTCTCAAGATCTTGTTACCAGTGACAACCTTGGCCTGGGAAACACCGTGGGCGTCTCTCAAGAGAACACCGATCTGGGATGGAGTCAAACCCTTTCTGGCGTACTTGACAATGTGCTCAACAACGTCACCGGAGGTCAACTTGAACCAAGATGGTGCGTTTCTAGAGTATGGGAGAGCGGAGGAAGAAATACCTTTTCCCTAAGATTGTTAGTAAGCCTGGTCAGGCAAGATGAATGAACATCACAAGGTAGCCAGAGAGCTCTGGTTCGACGATCGGCCAATACCATGACAATTCGCCTTTCGGGTTCCTCGAAAATTCATGCGATAAAGACTTCTCAGGTGGCAATATTTCAGCGGTATCCTAGAACGCCAAGGGAATCACCCCTCGTCTTGCAATAGAATAAGCCAGATCGTCGATTGGTCTACAAATAGTGGAATCAATCAGCTAATCGCAGCGTGCTTCTGACATTTATGTGCAAGGCCAAATTCCTAGGCTAGCATAAATATCGAGGCGTGGTATCAAATACCAAGAGCGTTGATTGAAAGTCGCCCCGAAAGGTTCTCTCTACTCTTGGCAAGACCCGACGTCCAAAGCAGTGCACCGAATTGACCCAGTTCACTATTCAACCAAACCATGCTGTTCATTGAACAAGAAGCAAGTCACATACAGAAGAATGCATACGACCCATGGTTGCTGATTTTTTGGTTTCTGATGAGAAAAGAAGAGTTTCGAGAAATTCTAGAGGGGTGCTATAGCTATATATCTGTGAAAAAAAATTTTCTGGCGCGCGTGAGCGGCACACGACCACAGTGATGGGATGGGATGAAATTGGATGAAAAAAAATGAGAGCCGCGTCACGAGAAATCTCCGAGCCGTGCTCAAGTTTACGCAGCATGAGAGGGTCTACGTAGTGCGTTGTGTCCGTCGTCCAGCGCCCGTGTTACAGTGATTAAAGTGTCTATGATCTAAGTGCTCAGTTAATTTGTTCGTCGATGTTGTCAAAATCATCCTGGTCGTCAATTTCAATTAATCTGTATGTTAGTAAATGTTGAAGAAAAAAAACCGAGCCGGAGTTTCTAATGCAGAAGCTGTAAAGCCCCCCCATTAAGATCAACTACCTGTCTGTTCTCTGGTTTGTTCAAACGATATACGTACTGTGACACACCAGCTTTCTCTCTCATCAACTCCACGGCCCCGGCGTAAAGCATCTTGCTTTCTTGTCCGCAGGTGGGTGGTCTCCAGTAAATTAGCACCAACGGGTTTTTCAACCGGCCGTCCGGTAATTTCATAGGGTACGAAAGCACCGCGTACCTGGGATTATTATCTGGAAGTTCATCTACGAGCTCCTCGATCGAAGACACCGGCTGCTCGGATTCCGCCACAACCTGATAAGTGGATTTGTCTATGACATCTAGAGCACGTTAGTAGCGTTTCTCTCATTTTTCACTTTTTTTTTTCGAAACTTTCCTCGTGAATCATCTTCTGGCGGCTTTACTTACATATGACAGCTTGCATGGAGCTTGCTCTCGCACTGGCAAAGCGAAACTTCTGGAGTTCAGAAAGTGTCTGAGAACTGAAGCTATATAATGAAGGCGCCTGGGTGTTAGTAAGAAAGTACTATTGGCGAAGAATTGTCGGGCCGTGTAGTGGGTTCGCATACCATTGTTCTGGATGGTTTAGCTCTTTCAGTTTCTGTCTCTTGTGGAGAAAGGTGGGCCGGCTGTGCGCGAGCTTCCAATTGTGCTTGACGCTTCAAGACTCAGGCATTCGAGGCATACGAGCCTGGCCAAAACTCTGGGGAACTTCGCACTCGCTTGCTCGCTCGCTCGCCCTTTGGCCAATTTATCGTTCCTTATTCATGAACCAGTCTTCAGTTCATGGTGTGGAGGGCTTATAAGTTGATGATCGCCAAGTAAATAACACTTTCTAAAAGTGTTCTTTCAAATCAATCTTTCTTCAAAACTGGCTTTTATAAACGATTAAACAGCCGAGATTTCTTCGATTTTTTTCCTTTACCTTTTCTTGCCCTCGTCATCTCCCCCACTGGCTCCGAACTGGCACCGCGAATTGCATCCTCTTGAATTACCCATGAATTCGAACGCAGATCCGCACTCATCATAAAACCAAAACAGGCGGAAACATAAACATCAAATAAACCGGTCGTTTGAGTTTTCGCACACAAGCCAGAATCAAGGCTTGCTTCAGGAACAACATTGAATAACACAGAAAGAGACACGGATCGACTCAAATCGAAAAGCTACGGAACGGTAAGATCTCTCGAAAGCGAAAAAGAAACCGTCCTTCAAGCCACGCTGTGCCAGTCGTCTCACACAAGTCTCTATTTATCTGGTATAGTTTCCACAAAGACACCCACGCTCGTTCGCTTTTGATCCGTCCAAAGAAAGAATTCATCTGTCATTTTCGAATCACGCTTTTCCAAAACAACTTTCACAGCCAATAGCTCCGATCACAAAATGGCCCGTACAGCGCTGGGCGTGCCCATGATAGAGTTCTTGAAAAGTACGTATACTCCATTCACCACACGCGAAGTTGCCCAGCATTTATACTAATTTTTTAGATCGGATATACCTCGGTGCATACGATTACATCCCCGAAGATACGGCCGATCTTGTGTACTTCACCGTCGAGGACAACTTGCCGTATAACGCGTTCCATTTGGACTTTGGGCCCTTGCATATAGGAACACTCTACAGGTTTGCAGTGTTGCTTCACAATATTTTGAATGAGTTGGGGAACCTGAAAGCTGTTGTTTTCTATAGTTCGACTTCTCCGAAAGAAAGAGCAAATGCAGCTTGTTTGCTTGCATGCTACATGGTATTAGTGCAGTCCTGGGCGCCCCATCAGGTTTTGCAACCGCTTTCTCAGGTCGAATTTCCTTTCCAGCCCTTTAGAGACGCTGGTTATTCATCTGCAGATTTCGAAATCACCATCCAGGACATTGTGTATGCCATGTGGAGAGCCAAGGAACGTGGAATGATCGACTTAACCACGTTCAATTTAGAAGAATACGAGCAATACGAACGCGTCGATCAGGGCGATTTCAACAATATCTCCAAGGACTTCATTGCGTTTGCCTCGCCACAACAGAGCTCGAGACGGCCGGGTAATCTCAACGAGCCATTCAAGAAGGTCTTGAATTACTTTATGAGCAATGACGTGCGGCTTGTGGTTCGACTCAACTCTCACTTGTACAACGCCGAAGAGTTCACCAAAAGAAACATTCAACATATCGATATGATTTTCGAGGACGGAACATGTCCGACCTTGGAATATGTGCATAAGTTTATTGGTGCTGCTGAATGTGTCATAAGTAAAGGCGGCAAGATCGCCGTTCATTGTAAGGCCGGGCTCGGCAGAACAGGGTGTCTTATTGGGGCTCACTTGATCTATACCCATGGCTTTACTGCAAATGAGTGTATTGCATATATGAGAATGATCAGGCCCGGAATGGTCGTTGGTCCTCAGCAACATTGGTTGTACTTACATCAAAATGACTTCAGGGATTGGAGACACACCATGGTCCTCGACAATAGGCCCGACCCGTTCATTGGAGGTCTCTTTTCTATGGTGTTGTACGATGACTTCAAGGCCCGAATGAGGCAGGAGGCCAAGCAGAGAAGACTTCAGCAACAACAGCAAATGAATTCATCATTCAGCCACTTCGATTCATCCTTCAACACACCCACTAGAAGAAGAAAAATCAGCGGAGCTTTGGCATCCAAAATCCAAAGTGTGGTACCGATGGAGTCGCCGGGTCAGCCCAGAAAGTACAATGAGGCGGATTCTTCGGTTGTGCATGACGTATTAAATAACTCCGACGAGGATCTCGACGGCGAGGAGATGCAAGGAGTCGAGAACACTTTCGACATGGTGGAAGAGGAAATTGATACTGCGGATGGAAAAATCAGTCACAGCTCACCAAAACGAGACATGAGCGACTGGAAGGCATTAAGGACACTCTCCACAAATAGCACGGGCCAGCCATTATCAATGACAAAAACCACAACCACAACCACAACCAGAACAGTGAGCACAACGCTAAGCTCATCACCAACAACGCCCAAAATACCCAAGTCGCGATCCAGCACAAAGATCTCCTCGGGTATTCTTCCGGGTAAGAATGCATCAAGAATCCATTCGGGAGGCATCCGAAAAGTGAGCGGGAGAAAGTATTGACCTCTATCTTGACACTTGCATCTTTATCTATTTGTTTTTCCTTTCATTCTTTCGTTTACTGTATTATACACGCATCTAAAAATTGCACTAGCACAGTCTCATGCCATTTCCTCCTCGTATATCGGCTGCTCGATCCTGAAATCTCCATCGTCGGCGTATTTGAAGCCTATTATATCATAGTCATTCAAAATGACTTCCTCGATAGCCAGATCGTCAGGAATCGGGATCCATTCATTTGCATAGGGCGAGTCCCTTGTTTTAGGATATGCAAGCTCAATGTCTTCGGCCGTGACTTGAATTCCCTCGTCGGCCAGTGGACCTGCTTCTGTCAGCTCAATGAGACGAAGGCCACCAGATGAATTGATGGCTTGCACCAAACTACTGATAAAAGTCTCTAGATTCAAATTCTTCTTTTGGTTAAGCATGAGCAGGACAACATAAGTTGACCGGGCCCGTTTGAACTTGACTATAGTAATCTCAGGTTTGGGAGGCTAAGCTGTCAGTATTAGAGTAGGTGTAAGTTTATTTCGGGATTTTTCCATCCATTAATCACGTACCATAATTTTGGTTAATCTGTAGTGGCAAGAGATCTCGTCTCAGTATGAGTGACTAGTGCATAGAAAGATTGGAAGAGGACGCGCACCGCGGATAAATGCCCTCTACCTCATAATTCTACAGCAGCGTACTGGTATTTCACGTGAAATGAATACTTGATGATAATGACGAGTAGTTGAAATTGGCTTAAGAAATATTTATACTCAAACTTTTAGTCAATGAACAAAAAGTCTCGCTTTGTTTCTGAAATTAAAGCTTCACTGTATTACGAAACACGGGTGGTTCAGTTTCAATTGAGCTTGCTTTACTGGCTCAGAAACCACAGTGCTCGTACTCATTTACTCAAAGGCCACCATAGATATCACAACTAGGAGAATCATGATCATTGTATACGGGGACTGAGACAAAAATTTATATTCATATCCGCCATTTCTGAACAAATACTGAGCCAGTATTAAAATTAGGTGATGCTGAATTGCATATTCCCACATCTCATGTACGAAAAATATGCCTTGGGCGATTTTTGGGTGTATGGGAAAGGTGCGTCCCTTCGTAGGTTCCTACCTTGAAACTCAATTGCTCCACACAATATCAAACAGCAAATGGACGCAACGCATAGAATGTACTATTTTCGTGAAAGGAATCCGCCTCTTCCAGAAATACGAAATATGCAAATTAATTCCGTGAATCGATTGCTTTTTTGAATTTATTGGAATTAGACGATCATAGTCAGACACCGGAATTTCGGAACCTGGTCGTAAACCTCACGGCACAGTATTGCACCTGGCACGTTTGCCTTGCACTACAAATCACAGGGCAATACAGGGCAATACAGGACTAATGGAAACAAGACGGGAAACAGAGGGAAAAAAGGGTAGAAGATAGAAGAGAAAAGAGGGTTTTTCTAAAGAAACAAATCTTAAAATAGGGTGGACTATGGGGTAGAAAATAAGGTAGAAAATAAGGTAGAAAATAGGGTAGAAAATAGGGTAGCAAACAAGGTAAAAAATAAGGTAAAAAATAAGGTGGAAAATAGGGTGGATTATAGGGTAGAAAATAGGGTAGCAAACAAGGTAGTAAATAAGGTAGAAAACAGAGTGAAATATAGAGTAGCAAACAAGGTAGAAAATAGGGTCAAGGAATTCTTGATAGTCAAGGATATTTTTTCAATGCCTCCCTCTCCTCAAAATTAAAACAACAAAAGAAAAAAATGGTACGCCAAGCAGAATTATTTACTTGGAATCGCCTGATATTCCTCGGTTAGGCTCAGTTTCTTGGTTCTTGGTCCATTGTTTCGCCCTAAAGCAGAAGGTGGGTCCCGTCCGGTGCCCTCAGTGATTAGTTCGAGGCCCGGTTCGTAGTAAATTGCGGCCCCATTTAGGCCCAGTAGGAAATGCCTACTTTTGAAAAACACCCGAAAGAAAACATCGCCGTTACTTAAAAATTTGTCGCATCTCTCTTTCATGATATTTTACTCCCTGAACTCGTCAAAATATTGTCATCTAAAAAGCGTAATTCTTTGCCAGCTGCTTCAATTGCTTGGCCAGTGGTGAAATTTACATGCACACAGACTCGGATTGCTCTCATAATACCCTCAAAATCGCCCCTACCGTCACCAAAGCCACACTATGCAGCGCGGCAAGCCTTAGTCTTTAGTCCTGGACCCTGCGCAAAACATGCAAAATTCCGTCGCGAAATTCCGTTGTGAGATTCCGTGGTGATGCCCGATGACTAAAGACTGAAAATATAAAGCAAGACTAATCCCTGATCTCGACATGTTGGCGAAGTACTAAAAAGGATCAATTTTGAAAGTAACGTTCACATGATATTCTCGGGCTCCGACGCTCTCTATGTGCCCCCTGCGGAAAGAGTGGGCATTCTGGTGAAGGACTTGCAGGTTGCAGTTGCGTCCAAAGACACTGAGTCTGGCACCACGTCCATCATTGATTCAGTGTCTTTCGATCTACCCCAAAGCAACATAATGGCGATCATGGGTGGATCAGGATCAGGAAAAACGACACTCCTCAATGTGTTGGCGCAAAGAACAAATATCAACTCGAGTGCCTTGAAGTTCTCGGGCTCTGTCACATACTCTGTTGCTGGATCTGGCTCAGAAGCGCGTACGATAAATAAAATTTCCACCGCATACATGGTACAAGATGACTTTTTCATGCCTGGGCTCACGCTTGAAGAAACATTGAAATATCAAGCGGAACTTAGGCTTGGCAACGTGACCAGTGAAGCTCGCAAGGAGCTCATTGATACATTGTTACAGCTTTTGGACTTGGACCGCCGAAGAAACGAAATGGTGAAATCTTTCACGGGACAGATCAATCTTTCGGGTGGAGAACAACGGCGTGTTTCTTTGGCCATTCAACTATTGAGCAGGCCCCAGGTCCTATTTCTTGACGAACCCACTACAGGTCTCGACACTTCCTCGGCTTTGACGCTTGTGTCTGTATTGAAGAAGTTGGCCTCTCCAGAAATTGGCATCACTATCGTGCTCCTGATCCACCAGCCTCGCAGTGAAGTGCTTTCGCTTTTCGACAAGCTCTGTGTGTTGACTCGCGGAGGCAGGCTAGTATACTATGGATCTCTTGCGTCATCAGTCGACTATTTTACCGGTTTGGAAGGAATCGGCGCGGTTCAGAAGGTTGGCAACTCTCGGGATTCTTTCGCTATCATTAATCACATCATGGCTGTTCTGGTCAAAGACACCAGTTCTGTGGAGAAAGAAGCCGCTTCTTCGAAAACGACCGATATTCTTGTTCTGCACTGGAGGTCACAAAACCCTTCGAGTTGCAACTTGACGCCCGAACAACAGAAACAAAACTTCCAAGATAACTTGAAAGTGTTCAAGCCTGCTGAGCCCTTGCCTTTATACAAAGAGTTGTATGTGCTTGTCAGAAGGTCTACATTGATTTCCGTCAGAGACAGAGTATCTCTTCTTAGTCTTCACGGTGGCGGCGCTGTTCTCGCAGCGGTCGTGGGATGGTTATTTTTCAAGCCTGATCCCAACATATCGGGAATCCGTTCCATCACATCGTGTCTCTATTCGCTTTTGGAGATTATCGGCTTTGCTCCATTGACAATGGAGGTGGCCAGGCTTTGGGCTGCTGATGGTATACATTTCATCAGAGAATACAAGGAGCGGTGTGTTTCGATCAAAGGATATGTCATTTCGAGGAGATTAAGTAAGCTTCTTGTGGAAGATGTACCCTTATCGTTGATCTTTGCCGTCATCACATACTTTATGTGGGGCCTCAGGTTAGGCGACACGTACACGGATTCTGGCAACGGAACCTACTTTGGGATCTACTTTGCAATCACGCTTGTAGTTATTATTTGTGGCATGTCGTTGGCTTTGCTCTGTTTTGCGTTGGCAAGCTCGTTTTCTTTGTGTCTCATGTATGTGAACGTCATCTATCAGGTCCAAAATTCCGGTTGTGGATACTTCGTCAACGCAGCAACCATGCCCGTATATGTGCGCTGGGTGAAATATCTTGCGTTCTTCTGGTACGCTTTTGGAGGGTTGACTTCAAACCAGTACACTGGCTGGGAAGGTAATTGTCCCTTTCCCTCTGGCAGTGCGGAATGCATTGAGTATACTGGAAATTACCAACTTGCCGTTTTGGGCTTCCCACAGAGCTGGGCGGGTCCGGCGATCGGGTACTTGGTAGTATGGTTGGTCGGATTCAATATTTTAACCATGCTTGCATTCAGATTCAAGAGCTACGATGTGGAGATCGCCAAGAAGAAGAAAAACCGCATAGGCGGCGAATCTGATGTCCAAGAGACTCCTTTGCATTTGTTACTGTCGCTGTCTCTGCTCAGCGAAAAGGAAGCCGAAGAAGCAAGAGGACCGTCGATCCAGGCGAAAAACGTGACGTTGAGTGTGAAGGTGAAGACTTCGCAAAACTTGCTCGCCAAAAAGACATCGAGGGTTCTTCTCGACAACGTCACTGCAAACTTCAATGCAAACTCGGTGAATGTAATCATGGGCCCTTCAGGTGGGGGTAAAACTACCTTCTTGAATTTTTTGGCAGCCCGGCTTGGAAACTCGTCTTTTTCCAGTAATGGGGAAATCCTTTTAAACGACTTTCAGGAGGTGAGTCCCTCAAAATTGGCTACTTTGGCGGCGTATGTGACACAAATTGATAATCTTTTGATCCCTCAGCTCACGGTGAGGGAAACCTTATACTATCAAGCCTGCTTGCGCTTGCCAGCTGCAGTTCATCGGACCATCCCACAACAACTTAATCAGTTGATGAGACTGACGGGACTTATCGATTGTGCCGATACTCCTATTGGCTCCGAGACAATTAAAGGGATTTCCGGAGGCGAGAAACGAAGAGTTTCGATCGCCATACAACTTTTAGGCAGGCCACGGATTCTTTTCTTGGACGAACCGACATCGGGGCTCGACTCTGCCACCTCGGCATCCATCTTGGCACTTTTGAAGGACTTGGCACTTTCAGGAACTACTATTATTGCCACCTTGCACCAGCCAAGCAAAGAGATGTTTTCACGATTCGACACCTTGACACTTCTTGCCCGGGGCGGACACGTGATTTTCAATGGTAGGACCCACCGTCTTCCTCGCTATCTTACGTCAATTGGCCACGAATGTCCTCGTGATAACAATATCGCCGACCACGTTCTTGACTTGCTCTCTTTGGGCTTGAAAGAATCCGGAGAGCAGTTGCAAGCGCGAATCGAGTACTTGATCCAAAAATGGGAAGACCAGGAGGTTTTTGATGACGTGAAGCCAATTGAGGGGCCTGAAATTGACTTCAAGAGCATCAAGCGGCCGGAGATTCCGTGGTATGTTTTGTTCAAGGCGGTTTATAAAAGACAATTTGTTGTGTCGTTTCGTGATGTGGACATCTTGATGGCTCGTCTCTGGACAGTAATTTTGCTTGCTGTTATCTACGCGTTGTTCTTTGCTCCACTCAAAAATGGTCAGGAAGGTATCAGCAACCGGCTCGGGCTCACACAGAGTATTGCCAACTTGTACTTCTGTGGCTTAGTCAATAATCTTGCCGTCTACCCCTCTCAGAGAGACTTGTTTCACCAAGAGTATAAGGATAATACATATGGAGTGACCATTTTCCATACAGCCTACTTCATGGTGGAACTTCCCTTTGAAATCTTTCCCAGTGCGTTCTTTTCAGCAATGGTGGTATTTGTGATTGGTTTGCCCCGTACTCCCAGCATGTATTTTGCTATGTTTTTCTGCTCGGTGTTCTCAATCAACTGCGGAGAAGCCGCAGGAATCTTTTTCAACAGCGTGTTCAAGCACATGGGGTTGGTGACTAATCTTCTCTCGAACATTTTCATTGTCGGGCTTTTCATGGCGGGAACCATGTCATTACAAATGCCCGAATTCTTCAAGGCATGGAACTACATCAACCCAGCAAAGTATCTTGTGCAAATCTGTACTAACTTGGGATTCCAGGACACTACATTCAAATGCGCAGGCGATGTTTGCTCCTTGACCACAGGAAAAGCTGTTCTTGAGCAGTATGGGCTCGAGGCCGACCTTCGGTCGCTGTTTGGCGCTTTCATTGCATGCTTGGTAATCTACAGAATCATCTCTGTGGCGACTGCTTATGTGAGGGTGAGGTGGTTTTAGATAACAGCCACACTTCCAGGACAAGATAAATTCTTTAACTTTTAGAAACTTTTAGAAATTTTTATAGAGCTGAGATAATTCGAGCTGCAGCAAAAAGAAATTAATGTTTTTTCGAATCTTAGTCTGAGCGCAAGCACTTGAAACAATGTCTTTCTTGCGTTGCAAGCAGGTCATACTTCGGGACTAAGATGTTTGTCAAAACAAAAAACTAACATTCTCTCGTAGCCGTATTCTAGAAAAATAACGAAAATATAAGCCGACGGTTTTCACGGTTCAAGGAAGCTTTGTGGGTCTTCGATCATGCCTTTGAGTTGTTATTTGAGACCGTTTACTTTCGAAGAGCCGACTCTTGATTTGGGTGAAGATGCTTCGACTTGAATGAATTCTTGGTATACACCCATGTCCAGTATACTAGGTTTGGAGTGCTCGAAAATATCTCGTGTAGCTGCAAATACCCGTAAAATCACTCGTTCGTATTGTGCCTGGGTCGTAATTTCTGGCATTTGTGGTTGGCCTGGACCTGGGGCTTGGTCTCGACCGGTCATCAAGCCAATTAGCTTCTTCCAGTCACCAGTACTTTTAAGCTTTGTGGTTTTTTGGGGGTGCCATTATTAATAGTTATGCTTGCAAAATGTTTCAACAGCTGCAATATCCGGAGTCGATCTTTTTCCTGCGGCTTCAAGTATAGTCGAGACTTCTTTAATTAGTCTTCGGATATCGAGTGACTTAAATGACTAGATATCTTGCATAATTTACCATGTATGATTGATCCACAACAAGCATAGCCTTAACTGAAGCAAATCAGCCCGAAAACAAAGTATAAGCTTGTTGTGATGGAGTTCAAGAGTAATGTCTTATCCACTAAAACTGACGTTGGCCAGTGGCCCATGTGAATGCAGCGTTGTTAATTTCACGTGTACGACGCAGCAGACCCGAACAACGCCAATTATTCCAGTTCATGCCATCAAGCTTGAGTTCATGCCACATGAAACCTTCACAGATTAGCAGTGAGAATGTACGAATCTCAGAGTTTTGCAGAGACCGAGTTGTCCGAACGGAATGGACTTCTAGGTGAAAAAAATCGCTAAAATAAATGCCCGGTTTTCGGAAGTGATTTTCGGAAGTGATTTTCGGAAGTGATATTCGGAAGTGAGTGATGATTCCTAAATACATGCACACTAAATTATTCTGATGAAGTGGTCAGAACACAATTGCTGATTCATCCGAATGACCATACATATCAGGTATTATTCGACTTGAAAGGGAGTAATATACTATGTCAATTAGTAATATACTAAGTCTGTAAGCCGCGGGCACTCTGACTGAGGCCTGCAGGTCTGCTCTGACACGCTGGGCCGACATACATCGACCTATGCGAATGAGCTATTATCCTCTCTAGTTCCTGGTTCTTTATTGCCTCATATCTCTCTTGCTTGGCCACTCCATTGTTCCTGAGTAGGCCGGCTGTAGTTATATAGTAAGGCCCTTTCCCTGATTCTGAGTAAAAGGCCAAGCAATTCTTAACTACTATAATGAATGAATTACCGATTACCGAACCCGGAGCTGACAAAGTCAATTAGCAATATGCTGAGTAAATTAGTAATATACTAGGTCAATTCTTAATATTTTTTTGTCAATTTGCGATAGACTTCATGATAATGCTTCTCGAGTTCAAGTCAACTAAATAGCCCTCGATAACTGAAATAAACATTGTAGCCTCGCACTTCGTGTTTTCAGTCAACCACTACTGTAGTCTCCACCACTGTAGTCTCCACCCAGCTGGACGCTTGAGGCTCGATACTGTGTGTAGCTATGCGGAACAGACATAATATATGGAGACACACGACACACGACACACATGGACTCACCAAAACTTGAATATTGTCCATATTGAGTCATCCTGTTTGATTTTGTATAGGACAGAACTTTAAGTATCCTCAAAAAAACGTGTTTCAGAAAATTTTCCAGAGATTCTTCTCTCAATCTTCCACGTTGAGTTGCGCCCCTCCCAATCTTTACCCACAATATATCTGCCCAAGTTCCAACTTTCACCGCTGCCTCTGCGCATCGGTGCGTGCGTGCGCCGTGCTCTGTATGTAGCTCAATCAGTACTCATGATTCAGTGATTCAGAACAATGTGCTGCAATTACTTAGACCACACTCTAAAAGTTTCGAGTATTTTTCGCCAATGAGCCGGCAATTCGATAATAGCGGGGCGCTACGATCGATTTTTCGAGAAGTCACGCGAGGCTTAAGGAGAATACGAGGCCATGCTGCAGTGCTCAAGAAGGACGAGACTTCTACTGTTGAGTATACTAGAGAAGTAGAAAAAGCAGCCATTGATGCCGCCCGGTACCGAGACTACTTGCTTGCGGAAATCAGACACACAGTATACCAGAAACTCAGCAGCCAGCCGAAGCTCACCAAGGATCATGTGTGGCTTTCCTGGCTCCTACAGGGCCAAGACTTGGTTCAGAAATTGAGTGCGATCCGTCATCGGCCAACTGATACTTCCGCTTGGAAGGAATTGGTAGAAATCGTTCTTGCACAAAGAAATATGCAATTACGAAAAAGTAAGTGGGCTCTTGATTATAAGGCCCACAAGAAAGAAATCGATGCGGGTCGCTTGAAGGAATTGCATCCTCTAGAAGCCAAACGCCTCTTATCTAGACAGAGCCAGAAAAAGGAACCTCGTGTGGACTTTACTACCGAGAAAGGATACAAGAAAGGCCTTGTTAAAAGTAAAGAAAATGCCGACGTGGTGGTGAGAAATTACTTGAAGCAATTGCAGCTAAGTGGGAAAATCCCTAACCCGTATAAGCTACCCTACGTCTCCAATACCATGCACCAGCGGGCGCTCCAGCTTCCTAAAACGGTGAATATTCTACCTGGATCCACACAATTAGGGGTTCTACAAAAAGCTTATGATATGGACTATGTGGACGCCATAATAAAGCCGGAAATCGAGTACTTACTTAACAAAAAACACTATTTGGACAAGTATCAGGAAATTGTCAACGAGAAGGGCCCCATGAAAGTTCAAATAAGAAGCACGCTGGCGGGAATCATGCATGCCCACTTCATCAGGTCGCCTGTGAAGGATTTAAAGGGCATGAAAGAGCTTGCAATCGATATTAAAAAACTGACCCGGGCAGCTCGCAAGCAGTTCATTTGGAACCTCGGTGTTGCGGGAGCTGAAACGTTAAGCGAACGGAAAATTGGCGATGGGTATGCTGTAAGAGGCTCACAAGGATTTTCCATGGATGAGATCATGTACCCCAGGATGTATCATGAAGGGCTTGTGTTAGAGGAGGCCGAGTGGGAACTTTTGATCAATCTAGAGGAATTGAAGGCCAAGCATGGATCACGTGCATTGCAAGATCCCAAAGTGATCAGCCGATTGGAAAAGATCCATGACCTTGTGATTCAAGGATGGCTTGCTCCTTTGAACCTGGCCTCCAGCGCAATTGACCTGGAGGTAGATCAGTTTTTTGCCAAATACAAAATCACAGAAAACAGTCCTATCTGGCAAAGGAAAAAAGACCTACAAGCCCAAATGAATAAGAGCTACGAACAGATATCTGAGAAACTTGGGGTTCTAATAGAGCTCTTGGAACGCGACCGCGTATGTGCTCATTCAGACTTATTTTTCCGCAACACCAATCCTCAGTCCATGCATTCTAATCAATTGCCAGAAAAGGAAAGGATGGTTGCCGGTAAAGCATTGGGCGATTATCTTGAGGAAGTGGGCCTCAAAGCGTATAAGATGGGATACGAATACAAAAAGCGTCTCAACATAGGTTGATGGCCGAGTCTCTTCCTACAGTCAGGCAGCGAGGTGCGCATTATTCCAGGAGATATGTACATAAAACTAGAGGAAAATCGTCAACTGTGGGGACTTTCGTAAACATCATTATCGTCTATAGAGCCATTGCGTGATCGGGCCGCCGTGCGTTTTATACGGTGTATCCTCCGTAGCACCGGTCGCTGGTTATGTACCCCTCAACGGATTTTGCAGCTGTTTCTGTAGGCTCATCGTCGGACCCAAACACCGGTTCAGCGGCACTTGGCTCAACGAACGCCGGCTCATTGTTTTCGATAATTTCAAAATCTTCAATGAGTTTCACCAACTCAGCAGTCTCGTTGTCGCCATCTGCCACCGATAATCCGTTCATCATTGCAATTACATCGCCCAAAGACTTGCCCTGTTCCTTCAATTCTCTGTGCTTGGCCAAAACCTCTTCCAAACACGTGATATTATTTTCGTACCACACACCAGCGGCTTCTGCAAACGGCGGCACGTCCATTATGCCCTTTCTCGAAATAAGCGACTCCAGTGAAAGCTGATTTCGGTAGAAAAGTGACGCCTGATAGTGGTCCTTACAGCAGTATTGCGATAAGTATGTATTGGGAAGAATCATCGAGGGTTTTCTATTATAAATCCGGAACCGCGTGGCCATTTCAAGCGCCCCATCGACGCTCGAGGCTCGGCGTACCTGCTGCTTAGGCAGTTGGCCGCAAAGAAGGTACCCACATTGGTGTTCAATATTTTTTTCCTCAATAAGCTCGTCGTAGAGTTGCGGCGTCAAAAACCGGCTCATAAATTTAAGAAGTGGAATGTCCACTGAGTAGTCCAAAACTAGCTCTGCGATCTTAAGCTGTAGCTGCGACGCTTGTGTAGGCGAAAGCAAGTCGTTTCCGGCCAAGAGGCCTAGATGTGGGATAAATGCTTCGATAGTCAAGGTATCCATTATTTAGTAGGTTGTTATAAATGATTGCCGCTGCCATATAACGATGAGATCATGCGGTGATGCCGAGTTTTATGGAGCTTTTGGGGTCAATCACATCAATTCATCTGATATTACTGTTCGTCTGATGCGTCCTGCAGGAACTCGGGGCGGCGTTGGTGGGGTTCGGTTTGCGCATCTTGGCCTTGCAATGTTCGATGTTGGACAGTGGACTGGTGTTTTTTGGTGTGGACTCCTGTGCACGCCAGATTGGTTGAAGGGCAATAAAGATTAGGACTGACCCGTGTGAGGCATTGGGAAACTGGCAAACTGTGGATCGCTGTGAACTAGTTAACCTGGGGTTTATATGAGTTTATATGAGTTTACATAAGTTTATATGAGTTTACATAAGTTTATATGAGTTGATGGAATGGATGGATTTTGTAATTTTTGGAGATGGAATATGGTTCTGAATTTCTGGCAGGAATTGATCGTATTAATTTTCTTTATCAAATCATCACTTTTCGGGCTGCTAATATAGTGCCCTCGACCCTCGTTCGATCTGAAATACTTTAATTCCCCACGCGAGAAGGAAACATGAATTTACCCATAAGAAAACGGGATGCTAAGCATCACAATATACTTATTCGATGGTAATTAGCAAGTTTCCATAGTTACTATCTCAAAAGACCTAACCTTTAGTCATAGTATATGGTCATGTTAAGTGGCCTCTTCCCTGTAGTAGGCCTGAGCGCAGCGAGGTATTTGCAAGGCATGTACTGCTCATAGGCGATTTTTCTCTCGACCCTCGATAAGCTCGCGATTTGGGGAGGTGCAAACCTCTCCGGGCTTTAACGAGGGACTGCTGCAGTGTAGAGCCCTCGCAAGGGTTTGCGTGGACCACTGTTTGCTGCGGCCCAGTGAGTTCTCTAGAGATAATACGTTAACAGCAAGCATTCTTGGATTTGTCCATTCTTTATATTTTTTTCATCAAGTTACGTAATCTTAACGTATCTTCTTCATCATTTTACTACACCATCTTTCTACGACACCATCATTCTACTAATCGTGAGGACTATATGACCATGGTAAGTGCATGTATTGCAAAGTGAATTCCAAGTAAACCACAGCAGTTGCTCGTCTATCGAAAAATGATATACATGTACAAGATTGTATGACTTCGAAAACACGTTTGCCAGAGTTTCTCATCCAAAGAATTTTTGTTGTTAGTTTTAGAAGCTGAACGTATGTGGAGCCTTGTCCTGGTAGTTGTGACATGATTTCTGGCACAAATTAAGCACACCACAAGCCATGAAAGTGACCAAAGAATAAATTTATTGTCCTGAGCACGCCAAAAAGTCGAATCGTTTAACGGCTTTATTTTTTTACAGCTGCCATAAATAATGAAAGATGGATTCCAATCCGCCGAGTCGATCCTTATTCCTCTGAAAGTTGCATGTCTCAGTAACGTGCTGCATCGAGCTGTCCGGGAACAATTTGCGACATGCGGCTCTTCCTTCTCCTTACTCCATTCCATACTGATAAGTTTTTTCCCAGTCACTTCCTACCGTAGCGAAACACCAAGACGGGTATTATATTGTAAGCTCAATTTCTCGTGCCGATGGCTTCTTGGCCAATTTTTTATTGTGCTGAGGCCACACCTGCTTAGTGTGCTTAAAGGGTGCATTAGAAAAGCTCCCAGGTTGAAACTTGATCGCACGTTTCTACACCGGCTCGCGCCTCTTGATCTAAGCAGGCTGATCTGGGGCCTGACACACAGTGATGCGTAAAAAGATAAAAAGGTGAAACAGTGTAAGGAGACAAAGACCTGAAAACCCACTTGTCAAAAACGTCTCGGATACATGAATTGTAAAACATGCTGGCTCCAGTGCACTTTTCGGCAGATGCTGTGAAAACCCATAGTCGGAACTCGTCTTCGGTGTCAGTATCAAGCACACCTATGCCTGAGGTTCAATCACCTGCCAATGCATCATTCACAGACGCCGCCATATCCGGATATCCGGAAAGAATACGGTCTCGTTCATCTACAACAAGTGTGTTTCTCGACTATATCGACAATCCCTCTGCTGAAAACATACATGCCAAGCAACCTCGACAGAACCTTGTGTCGTTGTACCGACTTCTAGTGCTCGAGCTCAATTTGCCTGGCAATGAGTCACGGAAAACCACTTCGGCAGAAATCCGCACAGAGGCAACCCTAGCCCAGGAGCAGTTGACAAACATGGTGAAGGTGCCATATTACTTGGAGAAGTTCATCTTTTTCGGGCTACTCGTATGCTCTAACGCGTTCCTCACGTTGTTCACTTTGGTGCCGCTTAAAATCGCCATTGTATGTTGTACGGCGGCTAAAGATTATGTATCCTCGCCCCAGCGTACGCTTGCAATCCCCATACGAAAACTCCATTTCATCAAGCGCGACTTGATCACGTTGTTTCTCATCATCTCGTCAGTGGCCCTTTTGAGCACCTCTTTACTTGATGTGTCTAGGCTATACCATGATATTCGAGGCCAGGCTCACATCAAATTGTACGTGATGTTTGGCGTGCTAGAAGTCACGGATAAGCTTTTGTCCAGTATTGCACAGCAGGTATTTACTGTGCTTGTGGGGCTCCCATTGACAAATATGACGCCACAGAAATTGGGCAAGCTCGTTTTCTTCTCGCTCGTAGCATTGGCATTTTTTGCTTGTCACTCATACGCCCTCATCTACCAGTCTGTGGCTCTTCATGTGGCAGCAAACTCGTACTCAAATGCCCTTCTCGCACTTTTGCTTAGCAATCAATTCAGCGAACTCAAAAGCGCCGTGTTCAAAAAATTCGAGCGCGAGGGCTTGTTCCAAGTATCGATGTCTGATCTCACCGAACGATTCCAGCTCTCGATCATGCTATTTGTTATTGCCTTGCGGAACTTATCTCAATTAGGCAGCACACAGCTCGGCTTGATCCCAGATAGTTGGAAGTCATGGAACAAATGGTTTGGTGCGATTTTCGGGCCCTCAGTCGTGGTGCTAGGTAGTGAAATCATGGTCGATTGGGTCAAGCATTGCTACATCAATAAGTTCAATCTTATTCGGCCACGGATCTACGAGAACTTCCTCTATGTTCTCAGTTCCGACTTTAAGGAGGTCTTTACTTCAAACTCAAAGGTCAACACGCTGCATGAGGTCTCGGATTATGTGATGCTAACCAAGAGAATCGGTCTTCCTATAATATCGCTCTCCATTTGCTTTTTGAGGATGGCTCTACGAGATTTGAGGCAATTCTTCTTGCCTTCGTCTTGGCAACTCCTGAATATCTTATCGAGTGTCATTTTAATCACTCTCGCCTTTGTTGTTTTATTCGTAGCAAGACTATTGTTGAGCTTATGGCTTTTGAAATGGGCTCGTCATATTAGACATTCCCATGAAGTCTACCAACAAAGCTTGAAATTTAATCTCAAGCTGGCTACCCTAAGTGCTCAAAATAACGAAAAGCTGCTGGGTGAGCATGTTCTGGAAATAATTGAGGGGAAACCGGTCAAAGTGCATGATTATACAGGTATTTCTACGCCTCCTGAAACAAACTTGCTACTGCATTGTCCGCCTTATTTAAGAGACGCTGTCAGCTCCCTGCCTCTTCCAGAGAGTAGTGAGGAGTATGGTTATGGCAACGGGTATGTGTCGCCTGGAGAATCGGAAATCGAATTTTCGTTCATCCCGGGTATTCCTAACACAGAGTCTTCATCAATCAATCCTACCACCCGATCTTACTTGTATGACTATGGAGAGAATGTTCCTCCGACACTTGAAGAAAAAAGAAACGCCCAACTTATCAATCGTACGTCCAAGTTTCCCACTAGTCCTGATAACCTTGCTCACGACTCGCTCCATAAGGTTCACAGGTACGAGATGTCAAGCAAGAAAATATGGTGACCCTGGTAACAACTAGCATCTAATTCATAGGTATTTACATGATGTCACACTCGGAAACTATGTACAAAAGTGTCTTGCACCATTAGTGACTTTTAAGTAGCTGCTTTTTCATCATTGAGCTGATATAACTCACCGTTTGCGGTCTTGGTCTCTTAACATTGGCAGCAAAGGCCAAGCATCCGGTTAGAAGAGCCAAAGCACCTGCCTGGTGAGCGGCTGCAAGAGGGATTGGAACCAAATAAATCAAAGTGGAAATGCCTAGTGTGACTTGTAAAGTCACCAAGCCCATAAGCGCGTGGAACGTACGTTTGGCACGTGGAGGGATAACGGCCTTATTTTTATTGACGTACATGTGGCCGGCAAGCACGGCAAAAAACGTCGACGTGGCAAGGATTCTGTGAACTAGCTGAACCGTGGTTGGGTTTTCAAGAAGGTTGCGCCACCACATGTCTGACTTGTCTTCTTTTCTAGCAAAAACCGGAGACATGAGTTCCCCGCTAGATGGAATATAGTCATCTCCCATATGCGGGAAGGTATTATAGATCAAGCCTGCATCGAGGCCTGCAACCATACCTCCACTCATGGCAGTGAAGAAAGTCAATACTAGAAGCCCCAAACTAACGGCCCTGGTTTTGTTAAGCGCAGAGCTGTTGAGGGCTGCAAGTGCTTGGGTAACTTTTTTGGGTTCGCTCTTCATGGTTTTAACCCATCTGTTTTCGTTGAGAATCTCCATCGCCGTCCATAACACTCCTAGGTACATGAGAAACGCCGCCCCCAAATGCGTGGTAAGTCGGTATTGAGACACCGTTGGTTTTGATTTTCTTTCTGCAAGCTGTTCCTCGTCCAAGCCAGACTTAACCATCCACCACCCAATGGCACCTTGTAATCCCAATAAACCCGTGAGTCCAACAACTCGCTTCGAGACCGTGGTACTGAATTTTCCCGTTTTCCAAAAATAAAGAGCAGGTAAAATGAAGAACATCCCGATACAACGGCCCAAAAATCGATGGCCCCATTCCATACTAAATATGAACTTGAACTCGTCCATAGTGATGTGAGAGTTGAGCTGCCTGAACTCAGGAGACTCCTTATATTTCGCGAATTCCTCGAGCCACTCGGCCTCCTTGAGAGGAGGAATCGAGCCCGTTACGGGTTTCCACTCAGTGATTGATAAGCCCAGCTCTGTCAACCTCGTCAAGCCACCAACAACCACAATACCAAAGATCAACCCAGATGTGCACACCAACCAGTACCCCGCGGCCTTATGGGAGATCGGCGGATAAGCGTTTTTGGACATTTTGAGCGTTGCTTTTTTCAGTCCCAAACCAGACAAAGTGGATGTAATCGGATTGGTGGCGGCTGAAGAGTATGACCTCGGAAACCGAAGGTGCAGAATCATCCTTGTCAACGCAGTGGTTCTGGGCCCAGAAAGACTAAGTCGAGACCCGGCAGTCCGGGAAATGATGTTCAAAACACTCATATTCCTCGTAAAATAAAAGCCTGAGCGGCAAAACATGACTGTTGGAAAGTAAGGCCAAGACCGTTTGGTGCGAACTACTGTAGGCGATCAATGCCATGTCTAATAAGTGCAGTGAGACGAAGCCCTGGGAGGCACCGTGCGGCGTGTAGTCACGTGGGTCACCGGCGCAAATCACCTCGCTCGCAATGGTCAGTCTTAATGGTGTGAGTGTCAAGATTAATTATGATGCACAATTAGAGGACACGTGATCTGCGTCACGTGTGGTCGACGAAGTCGTCCAGAAAAGTTTTTCCCGATGAGACTTCTGAAGGTTTTTTTCCCTTTTCTTCTTCAAGGGTCTTGACCATATAGTTCTAAGCAAGATCCTATGTTATATTTATATACTTGAATACAGACACATAAATTGAAAGTGAGTGTAGTAAGAGTGTAGTGTGAGTGTCACATGACGTGCCTTTTTCTGGCTGAGGCTCCTCGCGGCACAGATTCAATGCCACACCACCCAGGTCCCGCGCCTGGCTGCAAGATATAGGTATTGGGTGCAAATGAGAAAAACAGACATGGTAAATATATTAATTCCAGTACGATCCCCCACTGATCTCCAAGCAGTGTTGTGATATTATCAGCACATAAAGCTTCGAAGATGCTACTAGACGGGACTGCTTTGATAGCAAACACCATATACATTTATTTAATTCTCGTGTTTGGCTCGGTGATCCTAGCTTCGGTGTTTTTAACTGTGCGTGGGTTTGTGAATAGAGGAACACAACTCAAGAATTTATCTCCAGACAGAATACCCGGCTTAGAATCGGATCCGGCCGTGATTTCGAGATCAAAGACCAACTCCGACTCCAACCCCAACTCCAACTCCAATCCTAATTCCAACTCTAATTCCAATTCGAACTCCAACCCTATTTCCAATTCCAAGTCGAGTTCTTCCAACGTAAACAAGGCCTCTAAAGACCTGGTGCACCAAAGAAGTATATTGTCTCGTTGGAGAAGTCGCAATGATGTCATCCATGTGGACGAAGAGCAAGCACAAATCACTGCTGAAGAAAACAATTCATCCGCCACCGCAAACAATCTCCCCCAGGGGTCTTTAAGCCCGGAGGCATATCCTCAGCCGGCCGAGACTTTCCACATCCAGTATCTGTGGGAGGAGTTGATTGGTATGAATAGAGACCTCTCAAAAATTCCTTTCCAACCCAAGGAAATCAGACTCACGGAATTGTTGGTGCCCAGTGTCATTCTACCCGTTCCTCTTGTGACGACCAAGTACATGATGGATCAGGAGTTGGAGCAGATCCATGCCCTATTAAATGATCCTCTCTCAGTAAACAGAAGCATGGGGCTCTTCCGCATAGTTTGTGTCGCAGCTTTCAGCGAGCCTTACTCGAATACGCAGCACTTTCACGGAGGACTATGTGACCTCATGGAGTCCGTCATCGACGACTTGACTATTTATAGCGGGTCTTCCACTATTCCCTCTCTTCAGCTTGCTCTTCTTGACTTGGCTTTCACCTTTCTATGGGAACACTGGAATTGGGATAGAAACTTCAGGGTGCCACTGGCTGCAAAATTAGCCAGGGAGACTATCGTATCTGCCGGGGCCACTGCAGGAACTGTCACCATACAAGAGGCGACTGTGACCGGAGTTATCGACACAGACAAGTTATCAGAATATACCCCCTACGAATTGAACATGTACTCAGAGCCGGTCGTACTACTGGAGCTCTCTATCTTCCGGCTTTTTTGCAATCTTTACTTGGGGACCCCAGTCATGGCCAAGCCGGTGCGGAGCCGGTGTGTGTTCAAATTGAGTGGGATTTTTTACTGTTGCGCCAGTATGACCAAATGTAATCAGCATATGGAACTAGCGAAGTTGCTAGACCAGGCGCTATGCTCGACTGAGCGAGACAGTATCAAGGTGTTCTTTTACGATATATTGTTGAAGCTTTTGCAACCTCATTTGTTCTGCTGTATCCAAGCCGACGATATTTTTGCCAACGGCTCGATCATCCAAAAGCTCATTTTCCAGGGACTCTGGACCGACCAGCCGCTTGCTGTCAGACAGAAGGCCGCAGATGTTGTTACGATATTGAGTACTCGGTTTCAAGAGATTGTCTCATGGAACAAGTCCATGAAGTTTACACACTTAAGTGATGAGACCGGGTCGGGGCACATAGGTGCGCCCGGGTCGTGGCTGAATTTCAAGTGAGAATGAAAGAAACATACTGTACTGGGGATAAGAGAGAATGGAGAGGGGAAGTCACTGGCGTCGCAAAGAGGATCCTTCGTGGACACGAGAGTCGAGGTTCTAAAGTTGATGCAGTGAGCGGACAGGAACGTAAATATCTCATGCAAAGTTCGGAGGGATTCTCATAAGCCTGAGCGTTGCGAACCATGTGAACATGTGAATTGGGCCAGCGAGTCGCGATAGAGATCCGAGAAAGAAGACAGGCGCTAACTAGAACCATGGGCGTGTGATGTTTATTATTTTTTATATAATTGGAAGCCTTTGTGATAAAAACTTTGGTCTCAGCACTAGTCGGCCTTTTTTTCATTGATGCTTTTACTGGTTCAGGAAGTTGTTAAGCGGGGTTCTTGAGCTCTTGGCTACTAAGTTCGTGCATGCGCATTTGGGGCCTTTGACACATGCTTTGCTAACAGCCTCTGGAGTACATATAAACCTCGTGGCCGTATCCTGAAGACATACTCCACTTTTCGAAAGAAACATCTTGCTCCGCGCCCACCAAGATAGTTTTGCACCTCAGCGCAAGTCCGTCATTGCAATTGATCCAATCACATTTGATAGAAATAGAAATTTACGTGTGTCATGTCTGGTGTTGAAATAGCTGCTGCGGCAATAGTGGGCTCGCAATTGCTTGATGCCAAGTACAATTTAACCGAAGATCTTTTTTTCATTCAAAAACTTGCAAGAAAGCTCATTCCTTATGCATACAACGTGATGCGTGGGCGGGCCAGTTTCTGGTACTCTTTTGAAAAGACGGCCTTGAAATACCCCAAAAATGATGCGGTCGCGTTTCCTCGTCCAAAGGAGTCGGCGCCTATAAAGAAAGATCCAGAAGGGTTTCCTATCTATGATGACCAGTTCACCATCGAAAGATATACCTATAAGGAGTTATACGCAATGGTTTTGAGACTTAGTTTCATTTTGAAAAATGACTATGGCATCACTTCTGAGGACACAATTGGTGTCGATTGCATGAACAAGCCTTTATTCATTATCATGTGGATGGCATTATGGAACATTGGTGCACTTCCTGCATTCTTGAATTACAACACCAAGGGTAAGCCCTTAGTCCACTGTATCAAGACTGCCGGAATCAGTCAGGTATTTGTTGATCCTGACTGTGCCGAACCAATCAAGGAAACCGAACACAATATTCGTGACCAGCTTCCTAAAGTCAAGATCCATTACATTAATGAGAAACAATTACTCTCCGTTTTGACTGATAAATCGAGGCC
This sequence comes from Metschnikowia gelsemii, assembly GCA_030561745.1. Taxonomy (NCBI): domain Eukaryota; kingdom Fungi; phylum Ascomycota; class Pichiomycetes; order Serinales; family Metschnikowiaceae; genus Metschnikowia; species Metschnikowia gelsemii. The sequence goes on from JAKTYA010000129.1 coordinate 201,229, forward strand.
AAAGTATAGAGCCCCCGACGCCACAAGAAGGCCAAATGATACCGATGCTTCTTGCTGTGCGCTCATCTATACCTCCGGCACCACAGGGTTACCTAAGCCTGCGATTTTGTCTTGGAAAAAAGCGTTCATGGCCGGGGCTTTTTTCGGAACCGTAATGAGAATCGACAAATCATCAAATATCATGACTGCCATGCCTTTGTATCATTCTACCGCGGCAATGTTGGGCGTTTGTCCTGCTCTTGCATCTGGTGGATGCGTAAGTGTGTGCCAAAAGTTCTCGGCATCCACCTTCTGGACTCAAGCCAGATTACTCAATGCCACTCATGTCCAATACGTCGGAGAGGTGTGTCGTTATTTGTTGAATGCCCAGTACCATCCTGACCAAATCAACCATCATGTGAAAATAGCTTATGGTAACGGGTTGCGGCGTGATATTTGGAAGGATTTCAAGAAACGGTTCGCCATTGAAGCAGTTGGGGAATTTTACGCCTCTACGGAATCCCCCATTGCCACCACAAGCCTTCAATTTGGCGACTTTGGTGTGGGTGCTTGTAGAAAGTACGGCTCTTTAATCAATACAATCCTAGACTTTGCACAGGCGCTCGTTAAAATGGATCCCGATGATGAGAACGAGATTTGGAAAGACCCTTCCACTGGATTCTGCGTCACTGCAAACACAAACGAGCCAGGTGAATTGTTGATGAAGATCTTCAATCCGAACAATGTTGAGAGTACGTTTCAAGGTTATTACGGTAATCTGAAAGCTACCAACTCGAAGATCATTCGTGATGTGTTCAGAAAGGGTGACGCCTGGTTCAGATCAGGGGACTTATTGAAGATGGATGAGGATGGATTGATGTATTTTGTGGATAGATTGGGAGATACTTTCCGCTGGAAGTCGGAGAATGTCTCGGCGTCGGAGGTCGAAAATGAGCTTATGGGTTCAGGCGCAATTAAACAATCTGTTGTCGTTGGCGTTCAAGTACCAAATCATGAGGGAAGAGCAGGCTTTGCCGTCATCGATCCGAAGGATGACTTGAGTGAAGAAGAAGTCTTGGACAAGATTTACCAACATGTGAGTCGGAACTTACCCAAATACGCCATTCCTCAGTTTGTCAAGATTGGGTCGCATTATATTCAAGCGTCGCATAACCACAAGGTACCTAAAAACCAATTCAAGAACCAAAAACTACCAAAGGGTGAGGATGGTAAGGAATTAATTTTTTGGTTGAACAAAACTAAGTACGAAGAGTTAACGGATGACTCGTGGTCTCAAATCATGAAAGGTGCATCCAAATTGTGAGAGCCTGTCTGTGCTGCAGGCGCAGCAGGGGGCATCACACATTGCAAAAGGACTAATGTGAACTAAGGCTACAAATTGCCTCATTGCTTAATGAACTATCTGAGATTACTCATTGAGTGATATGTATTATAAATGACTCATATTAAACATGTCAACGTAATTAGTTCTTGCTGGAAATGGCAACAACACCTGGCAATTCCTTACCCTCTAACAATTCCAAAGAAGCACCACCACCAGTAGAAACGTGCGACAACTTCTCCACAACGCCAAACTTCTTGGCAACTGTGGCAGTGTCACCACCACCGATAATGACGGTGTTACCGGCCTCGGCAGACTTAACGGCAGCATCCAACAAAGATTTGGTACCTTGAGAAAATTTCTCAAACTCGAAAACACCTGGTGGACCGTTCCATACAATGGTCTTGGCCTTGGCAACGGCCTTGTCAAAGAGTTCTCTGGACTTTGGACCAGCGTCGAGACCCATCCAGTTGTCTGGAATACCCTCTTCTTGGGTGGCAATGCCGGTGTTGGCGTCCTTGTTAAAGTCGTCAGCAGTGACGAAATCAACAGGCAAGACGATCTCAACGTTATTCTTCTTAGCCTTGGCAATCAAGTTTTCGACATTCTTGGAACCGGCCTCGTCGAAGAGCGAAGTACCAATTGGCATGTTGTCCAAGACCTTCTTGAAGGTGAAAGACATACCACCACCAATGATCAAGATGTCAACCTTGTCCAACAAGTTGTCAATCAATTGGATCTTGTCGGAGACCTTAGCACCTCCCAAGATAGCCAAGAATGGTCTTGTTGGGTTCTCCAAAGCCTTGGCAAAGTACTCCAATTCCTTGGCCATCAAAAAACCGGCAGCCTTTTGGGGCAAATCAAGACCCACCATGGAGGAGTGGGCTCTGTGAGCAGTTCCGAAAGCGTCGTTAACGTAGACATCGGCCAAAGCGGTCAAGCCCTTTCTGAACTTCTCGACGTCCTCAGTGGAAGCCTTGACCTTGTTTCCGTCGACCTTCTTCGAGCCCTCCTCCTCGATGTGGAAGCGCAAGTTCTCCAACAAGAAAACCTCGCCTTGAGAGCCGCCGTTGACGGCTTTTTCGACATCAGCACCGACGCAGTCGTCCAAGAAAGTGACCTTTTGGTCAGACAACAAAGATTGCAATTCCTTGGCAACTGGGGCTAAGGAGTACTTCTCGACTCTCTCGCCGTTTGGTCTACCCAAGTGAGAAGCCAAGATCACCGCCTTTGGCTTTTGCTCCAACACGTATTTGATAGTTGGCAAAGCAGCAACAATTCTTTGGTTGTTGGTGATGGTGGTGCCGTCAAGAGGGACGTTGAAGTCGACTCTGATGAAGACTCTCTTGTTAGCGAGCTCCAAATCCTTCACAGACAATTTACTAGACAAAGACATGGTGTATTTGATTAGGCGAATCAATTGGTACCGAATAATAATACAAGTTTATCAAAATGAAATCTGTGGGCTAGGCCCGAAGTCAGGGCGCGCACCGCCTGGGTTTATATACCACCGGTGGGGTGCGTGTCGCTCGGAGTTGGTGCCTCGGCGGAATACCATCCTCCGTCCCGTTCTTTTTTCAGAAGGCCGCACCATGCCCTTAGGGTAAGTAATTAATGGATTTTACTTGCTAAAGGGATGTCATACTGGGTTTTTTTTACGTTTTTAAACCATTCTTTTTGAGTTATAACTTGATTTTTTGTTCTTTGGCACAGTTTTATATGTATTCAGGTTTTCCAGGGCCAGTTTTAGCTGAATGATTGATCATTTACGATTAATTGAGGCTCGACTATTCTTGCTTGTGGGTAGTGGTAATTTACCTCTTAACAAGGACTATACCACGAATCAAAAAACAGAATTTGCCTCTGTAAAAATCGAATTTTACATATAGAGCTTTGAAATCCACCAAGACTAATTATCTATATATATCAAAGGCTGAAAAATAAGTTTTCTCCTACGATTTAGAGACCTGGTCCACTATCTCTGATATTCGTTGACATCATACTCTTCTCTTAACTAATGGCTGGGGCTATATTCCGGTGGTGCGAAAACTCCGGGCCAAGCCTGTGCAAGAGATTTCCGGATAAGCGCATATGGTGTAGGTGAACGAATCCTCGAACATGCGATTAAGGGAAAAAATACCGACTGAATCAAAACGTAATTTCATATAAAAATTCGTAGGTGAATAAGAATTATTCAATTTAATCAGCGAGTTTCTATCTTCTGAACTCATTGAAAAAGTTCAAGAACAGGTTTAACTCAATCAGCACTAGAGTGACTTAGAATGGCCCCGAACGTTCCAGAAGATCCTGCACACCCCACCCCATCTCAAGGTCTCTTCAATATGGCCCTAAGGTTATCCTCCCAATAATACATATAATCAACTGATTTTGGCTATAGAAAAGGTGAAACCAAGGAAAGAAATGGAGAAATTGTTACAGTGGTCCATAGCTCAACAAACTGGCGATAAAGATGCACAGGAAAAGATCGGGCAACCCGACCCCAAAATGTTGCTGCAACTTTTTGGAGGACCAGATGAACCAACCCTCATGAAACAATCTATGATGGTTGTTGGTAATACCGAGGCTGCCGATGAAGATAAGGAAGTGGCATTAGAGAATTTCGAGATGCTCATTGAGAATCTAGACAACGCTAATAATATCGAAAACATGAAGCTCTGGCCAAATGTCATTGATCAGTTGTACAGCGAGAACCAAACCTTTCAGGTCCTCGCAGCTTCGATCATCGCAATTGCTACGCAAAATAATCCATCTAGCCAGGATGCTTTCGCCAAGCAAGACAAAGGCCTTCCGAAACTTATAGAGCTCGCTTCCACGCCAGACACACCAAAGGAGCTGTATTTGAAGTCTATATTTGCATTGGCCAGTGTTATAAGGAACAACGAAGATGCAACCTCCAAATATATGAGCGCTGGCGGGTTGCCATGTCTCAGTTTAGAACAAAGCCTTAAAGACCACAAAACGTTAGTGAGAAAGCTTTCCTTAGTATCGGCAGTGTTATCGACAGGCTCGGGCGCACAAAGATCTGAGCAATTGCGCAGCCTCAATTTAGTCCAGAGTCTCATCGAAGTGTTGAGCCCTGAAATCCAGCCTGCTTGTATTGATAAGGCTCTCAATATCTTTGCGCAGCTCAAAGCGCTCAACTTCAAATTCTCGGACGCTGAACTCACCAAGTTAAGGCAAAATGTCGGCGCGATCCAATCATTGGCAGACCAGCTTTCTCCAGATGACTTGAAATTAGTGAATGAAATCATAGCATGAACCAGCTTTCTTCAGATGACTTGAAATAAGTGAATGAAATCATAGCATGAACATGAGCCTCACAACATGTACATATAAATAAAATTCGGAAGTCAAGATCCGCCAAAACTCTTGTAGCTTTCAATCTGTGATCACGGCGTTGGGATCCTGGGATGTAAAAACATTCTTCATGACTCTGCTGACTGATGGCGGAACGAGATTTTTGCCACCTACAGTACCTAGATCGCCATTCTCAAGAAACCTTTTATACAAGCTCAAGGGAGAAGCATAGTACTGGAATAAGTATTCAGCCTTGGGGTCCGTCATCAATTTGAACTTCTTCAACATCTCAAGAAAAGCGCCCCTGGAATCTGCACCCAGTCTGATGTTACCGACGTTCGAAAACTCGGGATTTCTCTCGAACTTGTCATATAGCGCGCTCCCAATAGTATATGTGAACGAGTGAAGCCAGTCAATACTCTCCTCTATCGTTTTTGTAGTGAAAATATTGACTCCTAATTGGACTTCGCTTTCAATAAGAAGTCTCTGAGCGTCGGAGGATGAAATCAGCAGCACTTCTTTTGATGCTCGAGACAGTTGTGTCTGATGTAGCTGTTGAAGAGTTCTTTCCCTATACTGCCTGTCTTCCTTCGTCTTTAATTTGCGCAAGTATTCGCTGAAGCGTGGCACCATCAAAACCACAAAATATTCCTGAGACGGATCATCTGCCACGGCCCTTTTCTTGGCTCGTTCTATGTCATTTGCAATTATGCCTTTCTGAAGCTTGTAAACCAAGTCATCGGGCTCGTAGAAGAGCAACAATACTTTTTCAGAGATCTCCGTCAATTCACAAGGTATGAATAGATCCTCCTGTTTGTTGTATCTCGCAGTTACTTTCCTCTTCCACGAGATCAACGGTATTTCGAGATACGAGCTTCTCACAGTGGGTAGAAGAAAAACACTTCTGAAGTAATCGGTCTGGATGGTCTTCTCGAGACAGAGGGAGATTTCTATCACCATTTCGCTTAAGATTTCTTGTTTGCGCCTGGTCATTTTGTTTGCATCTTTCCATGCTTTGCCTGACCGCTCATTATCGTCGCTTTTGCTTTTGGCTTTGGACTTTCTGGGAGGTTTTAACACGGGCGGCGGTGGAGGCGATTTTGCGGGAGAACTGCTGGCTATAGGATCCGAAATTGGAACATGTATGAAACGTCGCTTACTGGCACTTTCCGGCAACGAAGGCTTTCTTGGTGTACTGGCACAAGAAGCTTTCTTTGTGCTCGATCCAATACTTCGAGCATCAATCTCCACGGAGATGTTTGGAGAAATATTATGGTGTATCTGATGAGCGTGAAGAGATAGCTCGGAGGTGAACCCAGACCCCGCAATACGGTCTGTGACAGGAGACGAAAGCATGGCGTTTGTGATGAGGTCCAAAGAATCTAAGGTGGGCGGTAAGTCCGGAACCATTCTACTTCTCAGCAGTGTGTCACGTATACTTAAATTGGTTGTTTCGTCATCTGAGCTCAACCAATGCAGCAAGCCCAAAAGATCCGGGCTTCTTGGTCTTTCGACATTGATTTTGGTATTGGCATTGAAGCTGGTATTGGCATTAAAGCTGGTATTGGCATTGAAGCTGGTATTGGCCTGGACATTGTTATTGAAACCGACATCTTCATCATCTATCACTCTGTTTATGGTTAGTAAAGTTCTCTCTTCTGGCAGTATTTATTCAGACATACTCGATGACCCTTTGCTCGTACGTGGACAAAATCTCAATGTCGCTGTGCTCTTCTGGTTCACTCAGAAGACTAATGATATCCACCATGTTCTGTCACATTGAGCGTCTGCAAAGAAAACTCTTGGTCTGGGTCTCAGTTGCCTAAAGTGTGTAGTCCTGCGCTAAACCCGGCGCGGTCGCGTCTGCGGCCCACCTGTCGCTACCTGTAAAGCCATGCCTCCTGCCTAATACATACAACCTACCTTCTACTTGACAATTGCTAACAACTTTATAACGAGACAAGCTTCAAATATTAAGTCCATCAAATGCTTTCAGCACTCAAAGCATTTGATGGATTTAATTTCCAAAAACAGTTTTCAAAGTTTGGTTTCATGTTGGTAATTTACATTATTAAGTCTACCTCACGATGTCGCATGCATTGGACAACCACTGTACTTGCAATACCACACTTAAGGTTCCATAGGCATCATCTTCGTAGGACAAGTGACGAGGAAATGCTAAGATGAGAGATTTTTTTGCACACAACCTCTCGTCGATAGACAAGTATATAAAAGTACATAAGGCGATGATGAATTGTGATATCCCTATTAATTTCATTGGATGAAAAGTACGCCTCTGCCAATTTATGGGCGTATGTACAGTAGTCCACCGGTTGCTGCCATCACCCTCATGCCAGATACATAAAGTATGATATGTCAGTTGTTGAATTGATTGTAAACCTTAAGAGAATTTGAAGTAGCTCATGGCTCGTATTCCGCCAATTTGTCTTCACCGGAAAGATGCCTGTTACGGGCTACACATACTATGGGACAACCACTGCAGTATACATTAGCAGTGAGTGAGTGAGTGAGTGAGTGAGTAAGAAAGTGATGGGGCAGACATTTTCGATAAAAAGACGCGGTAAGAAATTTACCCAAAATCAAAGACTCAAGACCACGAGCAGAAGTAAATAAAGCCCCCGAAAACTCTCTAGCCCCTTTATCCAGGACTCTGTACTGACCAATAACTAGATGGTTTGTTTGTCTAGCTCCGACAGTACTCGCACCCGTGCCTCTTGGCAGAGAGCGGGTTTGGTATGTGCGGTGAGGCTCGGCTCAACCGCGCCATAGCAGATGCAAGTTTCGGTGGATACAATCTCCAGACCTCGAGAACGCCCTAAAATCAACGAGATATGGTCGGCAACCGTCACCGTGCGATCAGCATGGCTTTTTCCGGCAACGTGTCCGATGACGACGTGCAGAAAAGTCTCCAATCGTTGGCTGATCTCAAGGCCGCGTATAAGGATATCCGCTACGATTGGCCGCAACTTGTCCAGGGTGAGGTGACACCGATTGAATTGGCGATATCATTTTTGGACGATACTTCGGTTGGATTGGCGCATCGAAAGACTGAGTTTGACGAGCTCTGCGAGACCACGGGCGAGTACTTAAAGGCGGCAGTAGTCGAAAACCACGAGACCTTCAATAATAGTATAGGTCTGTATCATCAGCTCATAAGTATTGCCCAAGACTCGCAAAAAGACTCAAAAGCAATCAGAGATCTCATTGAAAATAGTACGAAGGATATGCGGGACAGATCTACTTTCTTGAAGGACTTGGACCAGAGCTCCACGAAGTATTCTGAGATGATCGAGATCTTGGATGCCATGGAATACTTGCGGGATATTCCGGGCCAAATCGACCAGTTGATATCGGAGAAAAAGATCCACGAGGTCTATGACGTGATTGCTGATGGCTATAAGACAGCTTCTTTGTACAATCTCTGGTCTTTATCCTCGATGAATGCCACACAAAACTACCTCGAAGTACAGTCCAACAACTTATACGATATGATTGTAGACGAGCTTCAAAACGAAATCTACTTGAAAAGCACTCTGAGTACAAGGGAGTCGTGGAGAACTATGATCCATTCAAATAGTCCCCAGATCACATCGTTCATGACGCTCATTACTAGCCTGTCGACATTGGAGCTGTTCATTTACAACTCGGCCAATTTGGACATCAATGAGATTTCTGCGTCCTTGACCGAAAACACTCAAAAATTCTTAGAGTCGCAGCTCCCGACGTTGCACCAACACTTCTCCAAAACCAACAACCCAAAGACAAACTACTCTCTTCTTTTGGAGTCCAATCTGAATCCATCCACTGCATCCTATTTCTACATCTACATGTTGCTTTCCACCGCATCCAAACTTAACAAACTACAGTCAGTGACTGAAATTCTTTTAAACTCCTTGCAGCTGGAGTTGCAGTCGATGATCAATCAGATTACCGAAGAGTGCAAACAGCTGAATATACACAAGCTTGCGAGATTAGAGAAGGCCCGAGCCTTGGAAAATATCAGCTCGCAAGATGTAATAAGCGGACAGAGCCTCTATGACTCGTCTGTTCATATACTCCAGGACTATTTCGGGTCCTTTTTCCTCCGGTGCTTGATTGTCTTATCGAAACACAAAATCACTTGTGAGATAGTCAAGAAGATCCGCTCCACTGATGAGATTTCTTCGTACGCAAAACGAGGCCTGGTTGTGGAATCGTCTCTACAAGTGTATGATTTCCAAACAGTTTGGGAAATCATGAGTAAGGAGATCAATTCCTTGATCACAAACTACATCCAAGAGGACCGAAAAGAATCTATTTCCGTCAGGTCTGATATTGGGTCGAGCCAAATTCACCAGGTATTGAAGAAAAAGCAGTTGTTTAAGCTAGAAGACGCTGCTGGTTCCAACTCAAATGAATCGTCCGTGGAGTTGAAGACAATTCTCGATGAAATGTTCCCAGGTTTTCTGGTCAGCTCTCGGAAGTCACACTTGAAACAACACACGAAAAATTCCCCGTACATCACCACAGAAAGATTCAGCACGTTAATCGATGTCTTAGTCCCAAAAAATGTCTTTAACATGAGAATTATTCTGGAATTTTTTCTCATTTTCATTGCAGGGGCAAATAGTCTTTTTGCCAACTTCGAAAAAAGCACCGGTATTTTTGGCCCACCATTTCAATTCTTCTATGACATAATGCAATACTCGTTTTTGGTAAGGTTGAGGGAGCAGCTAAATCAAGCATTTGATGGTTGCATGACAAGTGACCTGGGAATGGAATTACGGGGCAATAATAAACGAACACTACGTTTCAACCAGAATACAATGGCGTTGAGCCCGGAGCAAAATGGATTTCAGTCGTCTCAGATATCCCGGCTGTCGCCATCGCCTCGTGTTTATATGAATGCGGTGCATTTTGAGAAGATCTTGAGCAACGCCTGCTTCACATTAAACACGTCATTCAACTACCGCAAAGATATCAGTGACTTGGTTCTTGGGATGCTCAAAGACTTCTCCTCATTCTATGACGACTACTATCAAGAGCTTCTTGCTACCGGAGGATCCCACGACATCACCGAAATCAACCTTGGTATACACGAAATGAGGTCACAGCGAGCACTGAAACTTAACAAGTGGTTGGGGGCATTGGTCTTAAAAAATTTGTCAGAGTCTTTGATGCTTGCGCAAGCTGAAGGCGCAGAAAAAGAAGAAGTGATTTCTTTGATATCTAAAGAATGTGACATAATGTTTTACGAACCTGAGAATGGACCGCACGCATTAGAAGTTTCTGAAGATGATATAATGGATGACGAGTCGTTCCATCATGTTTGCATTCTTTTGAAAACAGTGTCGTGGGTCTTGACTTGGCTCCCGTCTATGAGAAAAGTATCGAACTTCAACAATATGAATGGAAGCGGTGAGAAAGATATGAATAGGTTGAGACAGGATTATACTATTTTGGAAAATGGAAGAGCTCCCACATCCAAGACGGAAAATCCTCATCATGTTTATTTGACGCTCAACCTGACGACAATCGCCGTGCTCGATGAAATAATCAAGACATTTGAGAGCATAAGAAACAACGCCTTGATTGCATTACGCTACGATTTGAGATTGAAGACCATGCATCACATTAGCCAATCTTTTGGTGACAACTTTCTCTTGACTACTGAGCCAGCAGACCTGGACCCCTTTATTAGTCTGTTCAACAGAGAGATCTATTTCATCGGAACCAAGGTTGGTGAGATCTTGAACACGCAAGAACGAAATTTTATTTTTGCTGGTCTTCCCTTGCACATAAGCCGGGCTTTCGTGAAAGGCAGCGAGCAGGTGTCCGTCATCAACAGAAATGGTATCAAGAGGATCATTTTGAATATCTTTACAACCCAGCAAATGCTTCGGAGTGTAATGAACAAAGAGGATAAGGTGGATCTCAGTGAGTCTTCCAGGTATTACGAAATGTTCACCTTGAGCGAGCACAACTTGTTGCAAGAGTTATCTCAAGGGAATATGCCCTATTCCAAAATGGAAGTTTTGAACTTATTGAGATTGATTTACAGTGAAAAGCTCAAGAGCATTAACGCCACATCTTTTAACAAGTCAAGGTATAACGAGCTCATCAAAAAAGTCAACGAGATACTCGAATAGATTCGTATATGCCAAAGAACACCACACTATATTAAAACGTAAATCTAAAGACTAATTACGAGAACTAAAAAGTATTTTTTTCATTAATGGTGACCCTGGAAGTTGTTGCCTCCTGGACGAACATTGAGTCTGTCGCTTAATCTCTCAAAGAAGAAACGACCAAACGCCATACCAAGTACAACGGCGAAAAAATAAACCAAACTGAACGTCATGGCAACCAACATCATGCAGTATCCGAAAAGCTCCGACAAAAAGCAAAGCGTGATTCTGGTGGCATCTCTTCCCAATACAGTGAATACAGACAATTGCCTGTGAGAACCCGTTGGTGTCGTGCCTTCTTGAGCATCAGAAACCTTGTCGTTATCGTCGTCGCAGGCGCATTCCTCAATGATGGTTTTCAGTACAGCAACCTGATAATTAGGGTTGTTCCATACCTTCAGCTCAAGGTAATTTTTGGCGAACTCAAAGCCCTTGGTAAGAAAAGACGCAACAAAGAACAACAAGAAAATTCCAAACGCTTGGCCTGCAGTGGAAGCAGAAAGACCTTTGAACAAGACAGGATAGTCTTTGTAAGCGCTCGTCAAGTACATGTTCATAGACATCATGTGCATGGAGTGATCCGAAGACATATCCATACCGCTTGCGGACGAGTGTGAGTGGGCCAGGTGGTCCATGCCGGTCATGGAGCTCATGTCCATCAGGGAAGTTGTGGTGGCCATGTTCATTTTAATAAATAAATCAGTCTTTTTTCTCTCCGGTAAAATGTTCCTACCCAAGCATCCATGCTTCTTGGGAAGGAAAAGTGAGGTTATTTATACCTGATGAGCAAATATATGCATTATGGTGAGAGGATCGGATGTGAGCATTTATCAATCCCAAACAAGTAGATCGAAACGCTCGTGGCCTGTATACCTGTATGAGGTGCGGTACATGCTCACCATTTGAAGACTTTTAGGGCATGCGGGTGCGGAATGGAGAAAACCGATTGACGCGACAAGAAACGGGAAGACTAAGGTGCGTGCATGACACCGAGTCGGAGGTAACTATCCATATTTTGGCTTAGAATTCCCAAAAATACAACCAACAATGGCCACTGTCATGATTTAATTGGCGCATGAACAGCCAGGTTGTTGCTATTATCTTCCTTAGTTTGCAATTGTTTGCAATTGTTCGCAATAATTTGCGCTTGAAACGTGCAGAAGCCCCAGAAATATTTTGCACCGCAGCATATCCACTGTAGCAGTCCGTACGAATAATATGCGCACGTTCGATTCATGTAATTTGTCATGATTGATAATACCGATCGAACTAGATGCGTTCCCCGATTGTCTAGATCGCGTCCTGATCGGTTCGGTGTAATTTTTCGATGCGCTGTAGCTCGTGGCATTTCTTTGTCAAGTCCGTGGTGAGGATGTGTCCTTCGAGCCAGTCATTGGCAACAAATCGTTGCCCACAGGCGCTGCATTGTCCACGAACATGTAACTTTTCTGTCAAATTTGCAGCTACCTTAGCCGTAGAATCATCGAACTTGAAGTGGACATTGAGCAAGTGCTTCTTGAAGTCATATGGGCGATTAAACTTTCTCGACTTATGTTTGCAGTAGCCCGGGGGAAACAAACACTGGAACCTGCCTACTTCGTCGTGGATGCGCACATGACGACTGAAGTCCCGAACAATAAGCTTGTCGCACACCGTGCAAACAATGCCCTTCACGCCCTTCCGTTTTTTCGCCGCAGCCTTCTCTTTTTCTTTCTCTTTCTCTTTGTCGGTTTCTTTGTCGTGTTCTTTGTCTTGCTCGAGTTCCTTAGTTCCCCCACAAGCTAATTGATCATTATCAGACATTTCTACCATTTGACCTGCGGATTGTGAGTCGGACCGCGATTCTTCCTCAAGACGCGCCGAGGGCGTTTCGTCCGTCCTTTCATAGGAGGGCTGCTTTTCGTAGGGGTAATCTTGATACGGCGTTGGCTGACGCTGTTCCAAAAATGATTCTCGCGCATCATTATGGTGATGGGGCAAGTTAATCTCATGGTACAGGCGCCGGGCATGCTTACCGACAAGCGGCTGGTGCATGTTGGTGTATGGGCTCTCAAAATGCTCGTGTGAATATTTTGCATCGGGTTCATGATGAGTTTGATTGTGACCATAATTGTGAACATGACGATGATTTTTAAGGTGATCTTGGGTATAGCCATGAAGTTGATCGTAGTTTTGGTCATTGCCGAACGCTTGATCCTGCAGAAACAGGTGATCAGAATGTCCCGGGCCATGGTTGAAATGTTGCTCATCGTCATGATGTAGACGATGCATCTCTTCATAGCTTTCCAGGAAACCATGGTCATCCTGAAGCCCAGAAACGGGGATAAAATGGGCCTCGATCTTGGTGTTATCGGTTTCACTGGCGTGGGCTCGAATATGGTTCTGGTATTGATCTTTTTCATAAGGCTGCGCTGCATAATCATCTACTTGAAAGTTGAGGTAGCTGTCGATGTCACTATTGTTTCCACTAGTGCCGGAGTGGCCAGGAAAGTCGTTGACTTTAGCCGTCACATTTAAGTAGCCTCCTGGGTAGATATCGTTGTCGAAAATTGACGAGTTTTCATTCTGGTCAAGTTGGCCAAAGTACCCAAGGTCATCTGAATGTGGGGGGAACATGAGAGGAGTGACATTATCATGAGACTGCGCCACGTCGCTGGCGCTCCCTTGCTGGAGATAACGGTCTGACTCGAAAAAGTCTGGCCTGTTATATAAGGACCCATGGTTTGGATCCGACAGAGGACCCGCAAAGGCCCGATGCTGATGTTGCAATTTATGCAAGGGGGAGTGCGTTGGCTTCAAGTCGTCTAGCTTGAGGAAAAATCCTGGTTTCCGACCGGGTTTAGACTTCAATTTGCCCGTGTATGCAATCCCATCAGGGTGTTTTGACGACTTTTCAGTGCTCACGACTTCCACATCGTAGCCATGGCCAGGTTCTGTTTTCGCCAACAAAGTTTCGGGCGCAGGGACATCGTCCGTGTCGTCCGTGTATGAATGAGACAAGTTAGAGCGATGTCGTATTTTATGAGTCGAGTACCTGCGAACAGGGCGGGTACTTTTGAGGGGCCGAGCCTCATGTGCTTGTCCAGGCTCAGGGGCTTTCACCGGCAGTGCGTTCGGGATTCCCCAGCTGAAATAATCCTCACCTTGATACGCAGAGGCAGGTGCCGAAGTCGGGCCTTGGAAGAAGTTTCCGTGGTGGGAAGGTTGGTGGTGCAGTGGGAACTGGAACTGGAAGGGCCCCTTTGCCGGTAGGGGAGAAAGATACTGTCTGTGACGATCAGGGCTTTCCTCGGCCGTTTCATCTGGGGTGTGGTCTTGATGATACGAGCCATACATGATTTGAATAAAATGAAGTAAAGTAAGGTCAGTTTGATCCTTTTTGTCTATGCTCTATTAGATCTTACCTGAGATAGCAAAATCACACCAGGCCCATTACGTACAGCAACTGTGCAGTACAGGCGTCAGGCAGACCGTGAGTTTGAACGTGGAAAATAAGCAATCCATTGGAAATTTGACGATCTGGCAATGCTGTATCAAGAGATCGAGGGAAATTTAGCGGAAATATTCTTCTTGGATTTTTTAACGAAATTTGAAGTAAAGAATTTTTCGTGGAATCAATGGTTCTTTTGTATTAATCGGTCTGTCGCTGTTGTTTCCAGGCGTGCGTCCCATATCAAGATCCGCGACCTGTTTTTGCCATTGGGTCCATTTCCAAGATTGGCACATGGGGTGCATCAGTGGAGTACGTCCAATGTCTCAGCTTGATAATACCGGCAGTTTCTAGAAGATTGAATTTTCAAACTATAGGTATTTACTTTATTACTCAAAGGGAAGATATTTCTCGATGACCAAAAAGTTGAAGATTGTTGCCCATATAATTTCTCTTTTATGGTCTTTGCTGTTATTCTTCCTTGCTTGGATCATGCATGGAGATTGCCTTTGGGCGCTGGCCGCGCCTGCTCGTGTAAGCAACTCAAGTGCCCGTGTCCACTTCAGAGTTGCAAGCGCCAAGTAAAATGGGGGTTATGGCTTCAAAAGCTTTTTTTAGTAGAGTTGAAATTTCACAGACGGAATTTGAGTTTCATCTTCGTTTCTCAAGACCATATAAAGGGTCGATAGTTTAATTTGCCAGAGAGTCTGGAAGCTCAGGTAAGGTCTTGTGTACTGTATCTGCCAAGAATCTTAAGCAGGAAAGAATCTCAAGCAGGAAAGCCAGTAAGAAAAGCGAGATCCGGCAAAACCCAAAAAGAGCAGGTGTGGATAAGTTTATAGATAGTTCCATTATAGATAGTTCTATTATAGACACGAGAATTTCACGAAGACCTCGAATCAAATGACCAAATACCTTTGCCTTTCATAAGTAATAAACGGCTTATCGAAATGAAGTTCGTTCGTCTGTCTCACAGTGCGTGCGGTGGAGGAGGTACGGGTGTGAAGCCAGGCCCGATGAGAACTAAAATGAGCCTTAAGCGCTCCATTCCAAGTGAATCCCACAGCTATTCATCGGGACAATGTTACAGAGAAAACGACTCTCGACGGGCCTTACAGCCACCCAGAAGGTTTTTGTTCGGTCTCGTAATGGCGGATGCACGAAAATCGTCAGGGAACATTACCTCCGTACAGACATTCCCTGTTACTCCAGACTATGCAATAAGTGCATCACAAATGTGAAGCCCGATGCCCAAGGTAACCTCCCTGAATTTGTATTGCTGGACCTGCCGTATGAAATCAAGACCGGCGGCAAGCACTATGTGATGCTTGACACAAATGTCATCTTACACGCGATCGACTTATTGGAGCACGTGGACTGTTTCTACGATGTGATCATTCCCCAGGTTGTGCTTGAGGAAGTCAAAAATCGATCTTTCCCGATTTACCAGCGGGTGCGCTCTCTCGTCAAAGCTGCAGATAAGCGGTTTATAGTGTTCCATAACGAGTTCCACGAAGAGACCTTTGTGCAAAGGCAAAAAGACGAGTCAATCAATGACAGAAACGACCGTGCCATTCGGAAATGCGCTTCTTGGTATAAACATCATTTGAATGATAACAACTCGAAAGCGCCCATCAGCGTGATTTTAGTGTGTAACGATAGAGACAACAGAGACAAGGCTCGCAAAGACGGAACTGATGCTCGAACTCTTGTTGAATATGTTGAGAGTTTGAGTAACGGAGACCAGCTCAAAGACTTGATACCTAATGAGCATGAGTCGTTTGATAAGAATTTATCGGAGATTTCGTTCCCAGAGTATTACACGAACTCGCGAACAATGGCAGGTATAAAGAACGGCACGTTGTATCAAGGAATGTTGAACATATCCACATACAACTTCTTGGAAGGAACCGTGCTGACGCCTGCATTCAAAAAGCCGCTTTTGATTGTGGGAACGAAAAACTTGAACAGAGCCTTCAATAGTGACTCGGTGATTGTCGAGTTGCTTCCGAGAGATAAATGGAGAGAGCCCTCTTCGACTATTATAGAGGAGGGGGCCATTGGCGAAAATGACAATGCTGACGACGAATACCAGGAAAACATCATCTCAGACAAGGAGCGCCGGATGTTGGCAGCTGAGGCTGTAAAGGCCAATTCTGCCTCGGAGGAAAAGCGTTTACAGCCCACGGCCAGAGTGGTAAGTATCGTGAGAAGATCCTGGAGATACTATGTTGGCCAAGTGGCGCCTTCATCAGTTTCTGTTGATGACGATGCGGGTAACTCTTCCAAGACTTGTTTCGTCATATTGATGGATAAAGTTTTGCCGAAAATCCGAATCAAAACAAGAAAGGCCAAGGACCTCTTGGGCCAAAGAATCGTTGTGACTGTTGATTCATGGCCATCGAATTCTAAATATCCACAGGGTCACTTTGTGCGCAGCCTTGGTCCCATTGAAGGCTTAGAGGCCGAGAGGGAGGCGTTGCTTTTAGAACACGATGTTGAGTACCGGCCATTCTCCAAAGCTGTTTTGGACTGCTTACCAAAAGAAGGCGAAAATTGGGTGGTTCCTGAAAACTTGGATAATGGCGACGAGCAATTGAAAAAGAGAGTGGATTTGCGTGACAAACTTGTTTGTTCGATTGATCCGGTCGGGGCACAAGATATCGACGACGCGTTGCATGCGAAGCAATTGCCAAATGGGCACTACGAAGTTGGCGTTCACATCGCTGACGTGACACATTTTGTCAAAGCAAACACGGCTTTGGATCACGAGGGTGCATCCAGAGGAACGTCGGTGTATTTGGTTGATAAGAGAATCGATATGTTGCCCATGCTTTTGGGAACCAACTTGTGTTCGTTGAAACCATATGTTGACAGATTTGCCTTCTCGGTGATTTGGGAGCTTGATGAGAATGCTGATATTGTCAACGTCAACTTCATGAAGTCTATCATCAAGTCTAGGGAAGCATTCTCGTACGAACAAGCTCAATTGCGTGTGGATGACCCAAACCAAAACGACGACTTGACCAAATCTGTTCGGATCCTATTAAAACTTTCAAAAAGCTTGAAACAGAAGAGATTAGATGCGGGCGCTTTGAACCTTTCCTCGCCAGAGGTCAAGGTGCACATGGATAGTGAAACATCCGACCCAGGGGAAGTTGAAATCAAAAAGTTGTTGGAAACCAATTCTCTTGTCGAGGAGTTCATGTTGCTTGCCAACATATCCGTTGCTAGGAAGATTTACGATGCTTACCCACAAACCGCCATGTTGAGGAGACACGCAGCACCACCCGCCACTAATTTCGAGGTTCTCAATGAAATCTTGCGTGTGCGAAAACCAGGGATGTCAATATCTTTGGAATCTTCACGTGCTCTTGCCGATTCTCTCGATCGGTGTGTGGACCCAGAAGACCCGTATTTCAATACGCTTATCAGAATCATGTCTACCAGATGTATGATGGCAGCAGAATATTTTTCTTCGGGCGCATACGGATATCCTGATTTCAGACATTATGGTTTGGCCGTGGATATCTACACTCATTTCACTTCTCCCATTAGAAGATACTGTGACGTTGTTGCACATAGACAACTTGCTGGAGCGATTGGGTACGAAACATTGGACTTAAGTCACAGGGACAAGAACAAGATGGAGATGATCACGAAAAATATAAACAGAAGACACAGAAACGCCCAATTTGCTGGGAGATCGAGTATTGAATACTACGTCGGCCAAGTTATGCGGAACAATGAGTCGTCGCAAGAGGGATATGTCATCAAATGTTTTAATAACGGTATAGTTGTTCTTGTACCAAAATTTGGGGTTGAAGGCTTGATCAAACTTGAGATGTTGGGGGATGTCAACACTGCGGTGTTCGACGAAGAGAAATATCAGTTGACTTTTGTCGACTTAAAGGGAAAAAAGAGAGTGGTTGGCATTTTCGATAAGCTCCAAGTCGAAGTGAAGTCCATCAAGGATGAGGTGAGCGGTAAAAGAAAGGCACAGTTGCTTCTCGCATAGTTGTAGTTGTATGGTAGTGTATACATTATTAGGAAGGGAGCCAATTGTGGGATTATTATTAATTGTCTATCTATGTACCGTAACTTACAGAGCCAAGGCTCAGGATTGATCTAAAGGTCTTATTCTTTCACGGGAGGTGGGCGACAATCTGTTCAATCGTGACAAGCTTGATGCCGAACTTTTCTGCAAATTTCTCACAGTCAGCCAATCTCATCATCAAACCATCCTCGTCTCTCACCAACTCACAGATAACAGCCGCAGGCGCCAAACCGGCCAACTCGCATAATTGTACACTGGCCTCGGTGTGGCCTCTTCTCGCTTTGAGGAGCCCCGGAACTGCCCTTAAGGGCAAAATGTGGCCTGGTCTGATGAAGTCGTCGGGCTTGCTAGTCGACGCCGCCAACAGTCTTGCCGTCAAGGCCCTATCGTGAGCGGAAATCCCCGTAGTGGTGCCGTGTGCATAATCGCATGTCACCGTATATGCCGTGCCGTGCCTATCGGTTCTGTCTTTCAACATGGGCTGTAAATCGAGCTCGTCGGCTCTTTCTGTGGAGAGGGGACAACACACGTATCCCGAGGAGTATCGCACAAGGAACGCCATTTGTTCCTGAGTGATTTTCTCGGCGGCAATGATCAAGTCGCCTTCGTTTTCACGGGATTCGTCATCCATGACAACGAGAAACTCGCCGTTTTTGAATGCCTCTATGGCGTCTGGGACCGAGGAGAATTGGGTCATGGTGGGGGTGTTGGTGGGTCAGGTAAGAAGAGTGCCAAAGATAGGATTTGCGATTTGTCTTAAACGAAAGAAATAAGAAGGCGTGTCAAATAAAATCACAGATTTCGTTCGTGCAAATTACTTAAGTGCTATTAATGGTTGAAAATCTCGATTGCTTAATAACGCTCGGCTATTGCAGCGGCCGCACAAGTCCAGATCACTGCACCCGCAGGCCCTCAATGAGTAAGGCCATGGCCCCATGAGTCAAAAAAAAGGCCCCATGAGTAAGCTGCTGCCGGACCTTATTCGTGCGGCGCGGTGTCCACCTGCGTCCATTCGTGTAAAATGCTTTAGCAGAGCCTTCGTGAATATGTTCTTTCATCATAAATATAACGAGAAAATGCCTGAATTAGTAAGAAAAATCGTAGAAAATCAACAGAGAAACCAAAATTACACGTTCAGAAAACAAAATGGTCTCATAACAGAAGCTAGTTGCATCCATGGAATAGAAATATAAAATGGCTGGGACTGCGAAACTGAGAAATTGAGAAACTGGGACCGAGACCGAGACTGAGACTTCAAGATTGTGAGGGAGACCAAAGTTTCAGATCAGGTGACGAGCCGGTCTTGATCCGATCTTAGTACCACATAGATTCTGAAAATACATAATTTGGAAGGCTGATATTTGAGAAAGGTTCTCTGGAGCTCAAATTGATCCAGTGATGGGTCTTGATTATTTGCTATTAGCAAAGTCGGCAAAGAGACATTGCTATGGTCTTGAACTGTCGGCCTAGAATCGGAACAGCAAACAGTTGGCACCGCACCAGAACTGTCAGTTTTTGTTAGAGTCTAATAGCATCGATTTATAGAGCAATGAGTTTTATTTTGAACGTTAGCGTTGGCTCAATTAAAATACCGCCATACTATGCCACTATTAATGTACACCATTATTGCACACCATTATTTACCAGCACACCATGATCAAGTTGTCATGAGAATATCACGATCCTTAACTTCAAATAAATCCACCCTTGAAAAGACGTTATGAATCGTTGCACCACGTGATGCTAGAACCTGGATGCGAGAGCCTAGAGGATGCGAGAGCAGAGCCTAGAGGGTGCTTGCTCGCGTGATGTTAAATTACCATTTACTAATAGCATCTATGTGACGATGATTCTATCTAGACAAGAACGCAACCAATTGCCCCTTAAACTTTTTAAACAATCGAACACTGAATCTGATAGTAGTAAATTATTTATCAACAAAAATGCGTTCAGATCAACAAACCCACAAACTGAAGATGGACAATTGGCAACAGGTTTGGCCGCACTTTAGACGAAAACCATCGCTTCAAACTTCACGGTTACGACAGCACGAATTCGTCAGGCTCATCACCATAAATCCATATCATTATTCCGAACTTGCCAACTCTCGAAAAGATGCAATTTTTACTAACTGAAAAACGCAGATGTACACAAGGTCAAATCTTGATTTCGCTTTGATCCAGACCAACCACAGCGTGCTGCATGCAGATTCCATGGCCTCGCGTCCGTGCATGATTTCTCAGCTTCTCAGGTGTGCTTCTTGCAGTGGATTAATATCGATAAAAATCAGATAAAGCTCTAAAACATTGACAATGGAAGGTACACCGGAAAAACTGGAGCATCCAGAAACAAGCACACAAACACAAACAGTTTCTGCGAGGTACGGCACGGAAGATGTCGAGTTCCACAAAATCTGTTTTTCCAATAAACTCATTCTCAATGTCTTGGTCAATGGCATCATGGACACTTCGTTTGACCTCCCGTTGCTCACACTGTCCACGATAAATAGAAGCTTGGAGAGCGAGGAAAGTCTTGGCCCCGAGCCTGTAGTGCTCATGGGCGATCCAAACAACCTCAAGCTTCAAGTGGTCGCCAGCCAGATTGGGAAGGTGGTTGCCAAACTGAAGCATCCTCGCAACGTTATTTTGAGCATGGCCTCAAGATGGTTTGGAAACACTAACGAATCCAGCGACGACGATTTCGAAAAATTAATGTTTGTACTACAGAACATCAAAAGTCTACTTGATTGACGAGAATCAACAAAAAAAATGTTAAAAAAGAGCGGACGACAAGATAAAACTTACCCGTATCTACTTCTATTAATAGGGTCTCAACTTTCCAGATCACTTCTTGGATTTCTTCACTCTTTCCTTGGCAGGCACCTTTCTCTCCTTGGTTCCGCTGGTCAATTTATGTGGCTTCATAAACGACTCAAGGACACTCTGGTCCACCTTCAGTCTTCTTTCTTGGTATGCGCTCACATATTCTTGAAGCACCTCAATACACTCCTTCTTCATTTCCGAAGATAAAAGCTCACCCTTCTTGTAGGATGCGGCCAACTTTTCCATTTTTTCGTCGTCGTAACTGAAAAACGAAAGGTACTGGTAAGCAATATCAACCTCGATGTTTCCTCCCAATTCTCTATGCTCCTCCAAGGTAGCCCTGCCTCCGGAGAAAGCGTACTTGTTGATTTTCTTCTGAATTTGCTTCGGGGTATCGTCCATGAAAATCGATGTGGTGGTATCCGAGGCAGACATTTTCGTCGAAGCTCCTTGCAAAGCAGGGAAAAACTTGGCATGGATCAAAGAAGGCTTGGCGAACTTTAACTTGTCAGCGACGTCCCTACACACTCTAAAGTAAGGGTCTTGATCAATGGCACAAGGAATCAAACATGGGGTTTTTGCAGGCAAGTCCAACACTTCAGGGAAAGACGAAGGGAACGCTGTGGCAATTTGGACACTGGCAAAATGCAATTTGCCAATACAGTCCGAGTCCTGAAACCCGAAAACGGCCTTGGCGGTGGATGTGGTGATTTGTCTAGATGTCCTGACGATATTTTCGTAGAAAGCTGGGTTCATGTATTCCAAGTCCGAAAAGATAAACGTGTTTTCGGGGTTGAACCCCACGGCTATGATGTCTTTACAGTTTTCTTTCGCGTACTTTTTGACATCTTCGATGGTCAACTTTTGCTTGAACAAGAACTTTTCGTCATCAGTCAACTCGATAATCAATGGCACATCGAACACGTCCTGCAACCATTTGGTGAAAATGAACGGCACCATGTGTCCCAAATGTAAAGAGTCAGAAGACGGCCCTCTTCCGGTGTAGAGGAAGAACGGCTCTCCATGCTCGTACAAGTCTAAGATCTTCCCCAAATCTCTCTCAGAAAAGAAAATGCCTCGTTTCAAAAACGGATGGGGCTCTTGGCCGGTGACCTCGGTGAATCTGGCCAATGTCTCTTGCGTAATTAATCTCGTGCCAAATGTCTCTACAAGCTTGTTGTAGTCTATACCCTGAGAAAGTCCATTTTCGTCCACCGCAGCGGCCACCTCCCAAGGCGTGATTTTTTGCTCTTGTTGCGAGGCGCCGCTATCGATTTTGAGACCGGAAACGTCCACTGGTTCGGTCATTTTACGTGTCCTTTTAAGGTTTTATTAGACGTGGGCTTATCTCTCTCAGTAAGAGAAAAAAACCTGGGCCGGTTCGCGCGAATGGGCCCATGATGGCAGGCAGGGCCAGACAAACTCGACCCTGGATCACATGTGTGTATATATATATATATATATGTACCTCTTATATGTGGAGATTTTGTTTACAAATTTATTAATTGTGTAGTTTTGCATACATGAACACTTTAACAAAATTCATAAATTCTGACTACAGTTGATAACTCAAGTAGAGGTGAGTGCTGGTCGCCTTTCTCAGTTCCCTCATACGTGAGAAGTTGCCTTCTATGATCGCTCAGCCTGCTCCCCTTTTGATATAAGTCTATAAGAGGCAGTGAAGTATTGACAACTTTTTTTTTCATCGTCATGAAGAATGAGGAAATTTATTATGTGACGCGCTAATTGTTTTTAATTGAAAGATTTGGAATTTTGACTGGCTCAAAGGAAAGTTCCCCATCAAAAATTTAATTGTAGATCTCTGTCACGCCTCAGTTGGCTGGATGCGCACACCTGAAAAGAACTTTCCCTTTCCATCTGATCACCATAAACACAAACGCCAAGTTATTTACACTTTTACCGACACTAGTTCGTTGCAGAAGCTTTATTACACAGTATATGATGTTATAAAATGAGATTAGAAGTTGAGTTTGGAGAAGAACCACTTGTTCTTACCGGCTTGGTGCTTTTCCTCCAAAGCCTTTCTCACAACCTTCTTGGCCTCGACCTTTTGGGTTGGCTCCTTCAAAGTCTCTGGGGTGACAGCGTTCTTGAAAGACTCGACGTCCAAAGAGTATCTTGTTGGCATCAAGTGGTTGTAGTTGACCAACTTGACAAAAGGCTTGACTCTGGTTCTCTTGGCGAGTTGCTTGGCGCTGTGCTCCTTGGTGACCTTCAAAGGTCCTCTCTCAACACCAACGACAATGGCGTGAGAGAATGAGTGGGACTTGGTACCGTCATCGTGAGGCTTCACGACAACGACCTTCTTACCAGCGAAACGACCACGGGTGACGATAGCTAGAGTTGTTAGTATTCAGGGTATTTATGGGGGTACGAACCATGACTTATGGCTTCCGGAAGGTCTTTTTGAAGTGAGTTTTGAGTTGAGGAGCTTGAAAAGAAATCTGAGGAGAATGTTTCATTAGAACTTAGCTCTAGCTTCAAGGATGCCTTATTGAAACTGCTTTTCGAAGTGCTTTTCGAAGTGCCTGAGCGCACTCTGTGAAGACGGAACTCACTTCAAGGTCATTCACCCAAAGCGATGAGAGATGAATCCTTGATAAAAAGTCTTACTAGCTCATTGCAAAAAGCCATTCGACATATTTGTTCCCTGTCTGTGTTCATGGCAACATGTTTAGCATGGATTATCGAGCACTTAGGCCGTATAAGGGAACGCCGTGTCTTGTGGAGGCCAGAATCCGTGATATTGACGTTTCTCTCTCAAAAAAAAGATCCATAGGTCTGGGTTTCGATGTGTTGAGATTCCAAGTTGAAGCTACATACCAACTTTACCGGACTTGATGAATTTAACCATTTTAACCTTGTGTAGTGTGTGAAGATAGAAACTCAGCGAGGATTTTTGTGTTAGAGAAAAATTTTGAGAAGGCGAAAATTTCCGGGCACTGTCTGCAGGCCAGGACTGTGTGGCGGTCGTCCTGGCAGATGTGCGCTAATAATGTCGCAAGACGGGCCCGATCCAGTCACGTGATGTAGTGTGACTGTCACAATTCAATAAGTCACGAGCACTTTTCACTCCACTGTGAAGCGAAGCTGCTGTGTTTAGCAGCCTCCACTCTTACTCGCGTAAGGCCCATGCCAAGTATTTGCGTAGGTGTGGTCTATGAAAAAATCTTCACTTACTCTTCTTAGCTATATAAGAGTATAGGCTCTTTGCGATTATTTAATAGCCGTATGAATAATGTGGGCGGTTTGAGATGATACTGGTTGGTTGGAGACCTAATGTCTGCCTGGTGCTACGTGTCATGTGATGATCTCAACTCCACGATAGCTCTTGCAAACTGCTCTTTTATAGAACTTCGGAGGCCAGATTTTAGATTCAGCTTCTGTGGTATCTCTCGATTGAGGAGAAATTCTCTACCTCGCATTCAGATTTTGGAAAACGTTTTATCCGCTTAATTTCCGAATTCGCCAGTGACATCATTTCTAGTGCTAGTGATGTGCACCAGTGATGTGCACCAGTGATGTGGATAAGACAAATAAAGGGAAGAGTAGTGACGACTCTGGAGAGTGATGCACGCAAGCTTTGCCTAGTAGTTTTGAGAGATCACAACAGTAGAGTCGTTCAATGGAATTTACTTATTTTTTGGCACGAAAATTGGGTGCATAACCTGACTGGATTCAAGATTTCCGCTTTGATTGACATGCCCGTTTTACCACTCTGTTGCTCTCTTTATTATTGCCGAGTACCTCTTCCATTCTACGAATTTTTCTACTTGTTGGGGGTGTCATGCTTCATTGGAACGTCTTACAACCTGTCGTCCCCTAGATAAGCATGTATAGGTCTGCCAAAGTGAACCTCTATAAAGATATCTAATATAATTTTTTCTATGTTTCCTGCCTTAGTCGTGATACGTGGCAATGTACCCTGAGATTGTGTCGTCGCCCGCCTCACTCGCTTTACTTTTTGCCTCGAGTCCTAGCTAAAAATTTGGAGTTCATCGAGGTAATCTTAGATCCTCCGTTTCCGGCGGAATGTACCACAGGAGGTGCAGTTGGCCCGTTTCTGTCCCGAGAAAAGCTCGAACGCCGACTGTCAGTTTTGGTTTTTATAGGACTGTTCAACACAGCAAGCTGAGCAGCGTGCACCGTCTCATTGGTTCCGAAGTCGTGACCTCGAGGAAATCCACCTGCGCCTAAAACGGGGCTGGTGGGGAGTGGCAGCGGTACTTTTCGTCTCAATCTCACCTTACCGTTATTCCTGATATTGCTTGGCGCGGCATGACTATCGTTGGCTTCAGGAGCAGGCGAGCCAACTTTTCTTTGTATTGGACTCTGTGAATGTTCCTTGGCCTCCTTTGGCGATTCAAGTTTCTGTAACTGCTCCTGTCTTGGACTAGTAAATGATGGTGACTCGAGCAATTTGGACGACGATGTCACAGATTCCACTAGGCTTGATCTTTGTTCAGCTTCCTTTTCTCTCTCGAATTGATTCAACTTGCTCTTTGCTAATGCATCAGTCCATTGATTGACCTCATATTTTTCCGTCTCGAAGACAAATGTGGTCTTCAGAACAACGATTGCAAAGATTCCGGTTGATGGGATCATTTTTCCAAACTTTCCACTGGTATTTGACACAACCTCCTTGAATTGAACGAAGGGGAAATTAAGCTCTATCTCACAGACCAATTTGTAGTCAGTTTTGTGGTCATCTCTCAAAAAAAGAAGAACCCTTCCAAACGTAGTCACCATGACAGTATAGCTTCTCACTTTTTCCATTAAATCAATCAGCCGGCGCTCGGAT
This sequence comes from Metschnikowia gelsemii, assembly GCA_030561745.1. Taxonomy (NCBI): domain Eukaryota; kingdom Fungi; phylum Ascomycota; class Pichiomycetes; order Serinales; family Metschnikowiaceae; genus Metschnikowia; species Metschnikowia gelsemii. The sequence continues at coordinate 227,187 of JAKTYA010000129.1, forward strand.
GAATCAGAAGAATCAGCGACAGAAGTTTGATTATATTCATTCTTTTTATCGTTATTTGGAAGTAGCTTTTTGAAAAGCGATTTTCCTAGCCTTGCAGAGTTGGCTGCAATCGATGAGCTCTTTTCATCGTCGTCTTCCTGAGTGCTCTCTGATTGTGTGGTGATTTCGTCGAAGTGATAAGTAATCGCATCGTCCTCATTGTAGGACTTGCTTTTGAGAGAAGATTCCTGAACATCTCTCATTCGACTTCCTTGTACTACATGTGTAAGCATGGAGCGTGAGTTATTTCGGTTAGAAATAGACTGTAATTTGTTGGTGAAACCGAGGGGCGCATCATGAATGGACCCCTTGTTCTTTCTCTCGAAAAATTCAGTCGGTAATTTTCGAACTATGGCCAGTCCAACGTTTATCACCCTTTCTGAAGAGCTAAGATATTGTTTCCATGCAACTTCGACGGCTGTCTCTGGAGTAACATCCATCACTCTCGAAGTATTCTTTTTGAGCAGATCGCTCTTAGATGAAGCTGTGGAACTAGCTCTGGAATAACTAGGCATCTTATTGATTTGGGGCCTGAGGATGTTTGTGCCGGGAATATAATCTGCAGCAGAAAGTCCTGGGGTGCTGCTTTTTCTCGATGTCGGTTTCGATGTCTTTGGAGTTCTTGATTTTGACTGTGGAGAATCCTCGTCTTTTTGTAACACATAGGCAGCAACGCTTGCTGGTGAGAATTCTTTGGACCCATTTGTACTTTCATTTCTTTTCAGGGCTCCATTTTGAGCTTGTGGTTTCCTGGAGACTTTTTTGATCACCTTTTTCTTGGCCGGTTCAGAAGCAGGCATTTTCATCATGGATTTAGCGTTCATTTTATACGGACTCAACTCTGGGATCTCCTTGTTCCAAATCAGATCGGGATCCCTGAAGTCGCACTCACTGAAAAAGTAATGTTCTTGAATCTCGTCAATTGTTGCTCTCCTCGAAGGCTGTAACACTAGTATTTGTTTGATCAAGTCTCTGAGGACCATAGGGAAACCTGCGCTAAATGCGTACTGCAATTTGGTAATCTTCTGGAATGTGAGATATTCATTGGTGGCTTTGAAAGGCGGCTTTCCGGCTATCATTTGATATAGGATACATCCAAAAGCCCATAAGTCACCGGGCTTGCCGCAGTACTTGCTATCCAAAAGCTCGGGAGAGACGTACTCTGCGGTCCCCACAAATGACTTTGCCCTGACATCAAGAGGGTAATCTTCATCCGCACCGGTGTCACCGTTTTTTTTTCTTTCGAGTAATTTGGCAGTGCCGAAATCCGTGATTCGAATGCGAAACTTGTCATCCAAAAGAATGTTTTCAGGCTTGATGTCTCGATGGATAACTCCATTTATGTGCATGTGGTTAATTGCATCTAAGATCTGCGCTCCTAGGTACCTGGTACAATCTTCGTTTAAGGTACCGTACTTCTTGATGAGACCCAATAACTCTCCATTAGAGGCAAAATCAAGCACAAAGTATAGAGAGTCTCTGTCCTGGAAAGTGAAGAATAAGGATATGACACCCTGGACCAGACTTAGTCTATTGAGTGCATGTTTCTCGATGTTGACGTACTTGACCTTCTTCTCTTTGATGATATGACGCTTGTCGAGGATCTTCACCGCGTATTGAACACCAGTTATTTTATCCTTAGCTAACACAACAGTCGAGTACGAGCCCTCTCCCAAGTCTTTACCAAACTCAAAGTCCTCCACAGCTCTACGAATCACAGCATCGCCCTTAGGTGTTGAATTTGTAGATACCGCAGCACCCTTTTCTGCCCAGTCGCCTTCATGAAGCTTTTCATCGTAGTTTTTGTAGTCTCCAAGACTGTCTTGAGTATCTTCACGTTTGCCATTTGCAAGTGTCAATGGGTCTAGACTCCTAGAACTGTCCTGGAGCGATACCAGCGAGTAGAATTGGTTGTTTGAGTCTGAATCAAGAAGCACATTCAACGACGAGTTGGTAGCCTGATGGCGGCTGTCATGAACGGTGAAATCAAACGAGGATGACGATTGTGGAGTGTAGGAGCCCGACTGTGGGTCGTAGGGACTGTGGAGGTCCGGTGGCGGGTAGCCAGCAATATTTCTGTAGGTATGTAGAGCATGCTCATTGGACGCAGAGTCAAGGGAATGGATTGAGCTTGAATCTGGAATGCCATGATTTTTCGAGGCGTAGTTTTTGTAAATCCCACTGATTTCATGAGATAAGCTGGTCAAGCTCGAGTGACGTGAAGTGGGATGGGACGCCATGATATAGGGTACAAAATGTCTGGGATTATATTGTCATAAACGCCCAAATCTGCCTTGTGATGATTTCCTTGAGCACTTCAGCTAATTGGAAGTCGACCTGGCTAAGCAAAAAGGAAAGATCCACGCGGTTGAAACCAGGAGAAATCGTAAACCTGAAGGACGAAAGCGATGGGCTATGATCGCTCAGTTCGGGCGGTTCACCTAAGCAATCAGATATGTGGGGGGCAGTTATAGTAGAGAGTGTGCCGAGAAAAAGCAAGCTAACAGGATCCGATAAAAAACAGACTTTCTTAACTTATGATCTTTCAAACCGCTAATTCTCAATTCTGGTTTTGGTAAAGAAATACTATGGGGAAGTGGGTTTCTAAATTTGGATCACAGTTTCGGGGTTCGGTTCCGGGCTACTTGTCCTGAACGAATGTTGCTGGAGGGCTTCCTATATGGAGTACAAGGAGGCCGGGAGTCTATTTTGGTGGGCCGCGGCCGCGGTGCGGCAGTTAGCGAGAAATATAGGGGAACCGTTTCAAGTGAATGAGAGGTACCGAATTGACAGGCAAGGGGGCAATTACTGGTTGAGATTTCGATGATCAAGGGTGGAATAAAAATAAAATAGTTAGTTCTTCAGATTTAGAAAGTGTAGTACATTTAGTAGATACAATTTATTTTCATTTATGGCAGCTATTTATGCCTGCTGGTTGCTCTCGCTCTCATTCCCCAGAACTCGGCTCAACACTCCAGGGCCAGATAGTTGATGCCTGCAGACCTCACCATGCTCATTGTTTTTAGGGCCTGGTCTCATTCTGCGGCACTGCCCAGAAATTCATGAATGATATTGAAGTGATCGAGGTTCCAAGGCTTAGCATTATTCCACTGATATTGTTATGGTTGATTTCACAATTGAGACAATGAGAAAACAATGGGTTCTTCAGTAATAAACCCACTTATATTTGCAGATATACCGCGTCTTATATTTTATTCTGTCTGAAATTCGATTTCGTAATGAGTTCTTCTTAATGAGTGAATTTGATTTGAAGGAGAAACGGCGCAACTTTTGGCTCAATGGAAAAAACCATTAAGAGAGACAAAGGAATAGTGATGCTAAAATAATAAAAAATATCAAGGAATATTAAAGATTATTACAGCATATTGCAAAGTATCAAATAATATTGAAGAATGTGAGGAATTCCAGACGAATTCCTCGTATAAGGTTTTTCTTGAGTTGAATCTCTGTCTTTTATCCATTCTGTCATTATTCATCCACATAATTCAAGTTCAATATCGCGGCGAAAAGGTCGCGATCACAACTGAGACATTCCATGTAAGTTTAAGATAACAAGGATCTCTGTATTAACACACATTTGAATATGTTAATATATCTTTGCCTCCTAGAGTATATCGTAACCACGAATCTTTAAAAACACCAAACTTTAGTCCCTTATCTCTTCTTCAACAAAATATCTTCTCAATGGTGAAGTGTATGTTCTTTTTTAGATTTATCAAAACATGGCCCTGGAACTGGTGCGGCATCTTAAAGGCGTGGCAGGATAAATTAACTGCCGCGCGTCATTACAATAGCTCGCGGATGTAATCACTAATATAATCAACCGACTGAGGAACAAGACTCACGAGAAACAAGAAAGGAGAAGACTTACTCACTTGAATTTAAAATCAAATCAATTCGTTTTTCGACAAGCTATTGCATTGAAAGCATAAGACAAATTGATCTCTCCTCAATTCGGACCCCTGACGCGTTTGGCTAATGGCTTTCCCATTTGAGCCCACCCAACTCAGAGCACTGCAACGGGCGTTTTGTTTGGCAACTTGTGAGAATGACCATGACTCGACAAAAAGAATTATTAAGCCGCTAAGTCTGGGGCTCTTCTATGATAAGTGTAATGCTAAATATTTCGGCGGGTACCGCCCGTCAAGTCCGCCGATCCCCGTTGATTTGCCCGACACTTCTACGAAACACAATATTGCGTCCACACGTACTTATCATAAACGGCAACTGTCACGAGCAACCACAAGAAACCACCATATACGACGCAAGTCAAAAATGTCTGCTACGATGCGACTAAAAGATCCAGTGGCGGACGATGGTCCCAACCCGCGTTCGCTAAGTTTTCAGGAGGAATCTTCCATGGCAGCAGAAGCGGCAGAGGAGGACCAAGCTGTTGCAGAAATAAAGAAACAGGGCGTTATAAAAAACCCGCTCTCGAAGCTCTTTGTGAAGAACGAGAAGCCAAAAATACGCCGAAGCGACTCTGAAAGCACGATTCTGCGGGCGTCCCTAAATGCCCCCGCCGATTATTTCGATACGACGTCCGGGGTAAGTTCGGTTCTGGCAATCGATACCTTTGGAGAGTATTCCGAAAGTGAGGACGCTTCTGTGGACAAAAGTCTTACCGACGAGGATGCGTATCTGAACGACGATGCGGAGACGCTAGACAACAGAGCTGCGAGTATTACGGGCTCCGAGGATGACTCATTAGATTCGGCATTCACTGATATTGAGGTCGACTCCATAATTGACGATAGCCCCAGTATGTTGTATGATTATACCGTCCCTGATATGCCTGTTTTGCGCGCTGACCACGACACCAAGAAGAACCCCGAGCAGAAGATTCAGGGCTCAATGTACAGCAAGAAACTAAGCAGTGTTTCTAGTTTTTCTGATTCTAAAAAAGATGTTGATGCGCCATATTTAGCACCTCTTTTACGAAGGCGAGAATCGGTTTCGTTTCCCAAACTAACCAATGTCGGGACACCAAAACAGCTCGAGACAAAGTCGAAATTGAGTATGATTATACAAACAAGGCACATTTCGTCCAACGCCAATCCCCTAACTTTCTTCTCTTACAATGGTGCCGATATTGCCGAAGGAGTTCGGAAGGCTGAGGTCAGCATATTTGTTCCCCCGAAGATGTCTCCTGCGATCGAGAAGCTACAGATAGCAGGGAACATGTCTGTGTTTGACTGCATCGGTCTCATTCTCCTCAAGCTCTCCGAAAAAGAGCTCAAGGACCCTGATTTGTCATACAATCCTAACCATTGGAGGTTGGAACTTACTGATGAGGACGGGGAGCTATACGATTCAAATTTCGGAGTACTCGATAGAACTCGTCTCATGGTATCTTACAACTGTCCCAAATATATTGCGTTATGCAAAGTGAAGACTCAAGAAGAAATCACCAGCAATGAAAAGCATTCGCCACTTCCCCTTGAGTTTAAACAAAATCTTGGTCTCTTCGAGGAGCGCTCTCGTGGTGCCAATGAGATTGACAAAGAGACCGAGAAGTTACAGAAACCAGAAAAATGGGACTTGGCGGCATCTGGCGGGAAAAGTGTCGAGGTGAAAGTGAAGAACATCCCCTCCACAAGCAAGATGATAAGTTTTTTTGTAGCATCAGAGATGCTAGTGGGGGATTTACTAGATTTGATTTGCAGGCAGTATCAAGTCGATTCATCCCAGTTCAAACTCTCGGGTTTCCAGGCTCGCTCACGTAAAATTACCGGGGATACTTTATTGTTGAACAACAAGGGCAGTTCCGACGAGGGCGATACGATACCATTGAGGAATGAGCAGACGTTATCCGAAATCCTGATAGATTATTTCAAGATGGTTCCTATAATGAGAAAGACTGTCAGATCCATGCTTGATGTCAACCTGAAGAGAAGCTCTTTCCAAGAAGCGGGCATAACACCAAATTCTTCAGCATTTGTACAAGCCGGAATCACACCGCCGTTGGCACTACTCGAGAACAAAACCCAAGCCCTCGCGATTCACGAAACTGACAAACCTAATAGTTTCAAAGAGGCAGATAAAAGTGAGTCAACACTGACCATTGCAGCTTCCTTCAAGACCTCAAAGAAAGAACCAATTGCGTCATCAAGCTCGAGAATTAATAGCTTGATCACCGGAAAAAGCTCACAGCTTCCAACTAGCTTGAACACACTCTATTACAAATGGAAAGTCTCTCGAAAGAAGGCTCCTCTTCTTTATCGAATTGAAAAGTCTCTTATTATCGACGGCGACTATATTCACTTGGCACCCACGGATGATACGAATTGGAAGTCGAATTTCTTTGACAACTCGTTTTCAGGGGCAACCCAGAGTGGGCACCATCATCATCACTACTTACATCACTCGAAGTATTATAACGACACAATGTTGAAAACAAGCTCGTTTCATATTTCTCAGATCGTGAAACTCAAGCTGTACAAAGACAGTAAGAGTCCTACACATTTCAAGATTGTGATCAAGAAGGAGGGCGAGTCAGGGGGAAGGGAAACTGTGGTCAAGAAGAAGTATGATCTTGAAGCAGAGTCCACCACACAACTTGATGAAATATTCGAAAAGATCAGGTGGGCTTTGCAGTTGTATAATATGTCCAGCACCAATTAGCACAGAAAAGAATCGTACTATGTTTACGTCGTTTCTTAACCAAATAGCTCTCATCCAAATGGAACGCGGATATGACAACGAGCAATACACAGATCTCAAAATGCGCTAAAGCAGTAAGTTTTGAGTGCCTAGACCTGGATCAGCGGGATGTAATTGGGTATTTTGCCATCGTCAAGAAGGATTTCTAGGCAGGCTCCTCTTTGTCATTATGAGAGTCTCGGTTAAGTAATTGAGACCGTTCTTTCAAACTCATGGGGACCCCATTCTTTATTCTCCGGAGCAGCAAGTTTAAACACAGCATCTGTATTCAAAAATGAAAGAAGAGGTGACCATATTCCACCAGCTATTCAATGAACGTAAAACCTGAGTTTCGAAAGGGAGGAACTCCTGTTTTCAAAGAGCTATGGAAATCATACACAGAGAACCGAGACCTCGGCAGCCTTTGAGCGGAAGGTCCTTGGTAGTTTACAAGCAGATGTTGGCTTTTCGGTCTAAATCAAAAAAACGAACAAAAAAAAGATTAACCTCAAAAGAGCTCTATAAAGAGGCGTGTCTATCAATATTGGGGAATTTGATTGGCCGAATTCTCCTGCTCAAATTCAAGCACCAGATGATTCATTTAATTGGTCATGTGACTATAGTTATCGACCTACAATGGGCAACCAAATGAACTTCACTTCCACTGGCTGGAGTCTTCGATGAACCTATGTGAAACCTCCCATTATCTTCTCGAATACCTTCTTGTTATTGTTGTTCAGGTATTCTCAGGTACAATCGTTAGAATTGAGTCTTGGCTTGAGTCACTATCTGCTGCCAGATGCACCCATCGGCAATCGCACTCTTCGCACTGCACAAGATCTGTTCTTCAATCACGTACCATGTCTCTTTCCCTGAATTGGAAGGCACTAAGTGGCCGGATCCAGCCTCAAAAAGCTAAGGAAAAACGGGTCCAGAAACCCACGTATCGGCGTACACCCAAAAGCAAAGACTTGTCCAAAAATAGTAAAGGCCAGGAGGTAGTGCTACCAGCCTCAACTAGACTTGCTACACCGCTTGAGTACGCACTTTGGACATGTACGTCATCTTCAAAGTTCAGAGTAGCATGTGGCCCAACAAATAAATTGGTAGATTACTCGAATGTGAAAAAGACAGAAGCAGGGAAGTTTCTTGCGCTAGACTGCGAGTTTGTGGGCGTCGGAGCCGCCGACCACCTGGCCCTTGCACGGGTCTCGATTGTAAATTACTATGGCGTAGTGCTACTAGACACCTACGTGAAGCCAGAAGGATATGTCACCAACTGGAGAACATGGGTATCTGGAATTACGCCACAGCATATGCACCAAGCCATACTGTTCAAGGAGGCACGAGAAAAAGTGAAGGGTCTCATCAGGGATAGAGTCATAGTGGGCCATGCCGTGCATCATGATTTGGAGAGTCTTGGGCTTTCTGTGCCAAAGCATCTTATAAGAGACACCTCCAAATTCCCCGAATTTCGCAAGCAGAATAACGGCAAGATGCCCGGTCTCAAAAAGCTTTGTCTTGTTCATTTGCGTCTAGATATCCAAAATGGTCAACACTCATCAGTAGAAGACGCCCAGGCTACTATGGCAATCTTCCGTCTTCACCAAAAGGCCATAGAGAGCCATTTCTCGAAATGAGTGTATTCAAAACTGCAGTATCGACTATACTGATATATATTTTGACGAAAGGAACATCCGCCGTTCAACCATTGGCATTTGGGTAGATCGTCCAAAAAGAACATTTCTCGAAAAGAACCATCTCTTTGAAATGAGCTCATATCACATTGTAGTATTGACTATACTGATAAATAATTTAACAAAAGGAACGTCCGCTGTTCAACTATTGGCATTTGGGTAGATCAGTATTTCTCCAACTTCAGTCCATCCATAGTGCTGCACAAATTCTGATATAACATTTGCCGCACAATCGTCATACGCTGTATGGACTCCGCTGATCCATCTAGCGGCTCGAAATGTCCGACAGTGTCGATGCTGACGATGTTGATTTCTTGTAAGGAGTCGAACACCACTCGTTGCCATTTTTTAGCACTGTAGTTTCTGTCTCTCACAACCTCCATGAGTAATGCCGAGATATCATTGGTAAGCGAGTTTGTAGCAGCATTGATGAAAGAGTCTTCCAACTTTTGTCGGACAATATGGAATACCACTAGTGCCGAAGCCTTATGCATCTCAAGTATTTTCTCGTAAAGACCGATGAACTTGAGCTTAAAGAGCTGCTCACATTCACCTGAAAAAATACGAGCGGCCAACACAAACGCCAACTGTAATTTCTTACATGGTGAGCACAAGCCATTGAGAAGGATATCTGGTATCTTGTCCCTTCCCACCTGCGTTAATGGTGTCTCCTGTAAGCCGACCTCAGACAAGAACTTATGAAACGCCGAATCGGTGACCGAAAGATAGAAGACAAGGAGGTATGCAAGAAAGTAATCGCTCTCTGGCCTATTTTTCAACGAGAGAAGATCATCTTGAAACTCAGCTTTCTTGAGTAAAATACGCTTCATGATTGCCACGCTTGTATGCCTGGACTGAGAAACTGTCAAGCCTTTTGAAATCAGAAAAAGAAAAACAAACTCATAGTTGGTTTTGCAGAACTGAACACCAACCATTTGCTCATAACGGTCAATCAAGGGCTCCAAATTGGGCCTAAATGAGAAAACTTGTTCAGTGAACCCTTTCGTGCAAATCATTTTTTCAAAGCACGCGCCCAAGGCTGAAGTCATAGCTTGGTAATTGAGGGGAAACTCCAGAAGTATCGCTGCGGTAACTATCCAAACAAGAAGAGGTAAGTAGATCGAATCACTGGCTAGGCCCTGCATTAGCCTGAGGAAGCAGACCGATCCTTCAAAGAATGAGTCGGAGTCGTCAAACAATTGACTGGTGAGAATTTCCATAATTCTGCCACCAACTGAATCGCTTACTCCCGAACGAGCCAATGTACAAACAATAGTGTAAGCACGCATCTGAAAAAACGAATCACTAAAGGCTATGTCCTTGGACAAGGACGACCAACGTGAGATCCAATACTTTCGATCGTCTGCTGAACTGATCTTCGATATGAAGTTGTTCAAATAATCACATAGATGCTCGAAAGATAAAGATCTTTCATAATTCTGAGAAAACTCAACATGCGCTCCACGCTCTCGAGTTGTTAGGCCGAACAACATTTTTGCTCTCTGGCCACTAAAGTATTCCACAAGGTCATTTATCAAATTCAATTGATCGTCACTGACCAGCGGTTTCGCGGCAAAAGATTGAATGGTGTTCAAAACAAGGCTCTGCAAATCACGACCGAAATCAAGGTCCGAGCGGTCGATGAATAGAGTGCAGAATAGAAAAACATCCAGCAAGTACAAAGACCCAAACACGTAATTATCGAAGAACAAAGAGGCGCAAATTTTCACCAATATGGAAATTTCAAGAATTCCGCTTTGAATTGCAATCTCAGAATCTTTCTTCTTGGTCTTGGAAATGCAATCGTGAAGTCTTGAAACAATCTCACCACATAGTTCGACGCTTGGATGAAATACTGAAATGACAATATTCCAATCATCACTTTCTGAAGCAATTTCCATAGCAATGGCCACCAATTCGTCAACCAAAATTCCGGTCATCCTCATGTCCCTAAATATTCTTTTCCAGACAAGCTCCTTCACGAATGATAGAATAAGAGGATGTCTCGTAGTAATCTTGCACAACTGACGCACAATAAAAGCCATCTTCTCAACACCATCTGACTCCTGAGAAATGTGCTCATGAAGATTAACCACCCACGGAGATATATACATGATTCCCGATATCTTCGAACTGTCCGAAAACTTGTCAAAATTCGCAAAGAAAGCTTTAAGGTATTCATATGAATATTGGGGGTACTGCTCAGCAAGGTTAGAAGAGAATGCCACAACAAAGTCAGTCATATCAACCGGGAACGAGGCCTTGCTGAAGATTTTGCTGGACTGATCGAAATTAAGTTCGTAATATGATGAGAATGACTTTAATAAGTTCGATGCAGCGATTCTCACATCTTCATTCTTCTGCAATAGCCCATGAAACAGTAAGGTGGCTACGGCACTGAACCGTTTTGACTGAACAATTTCCAATTCATCGGCAGCCGACATGGAATTCTTGGATTTTTTCGATGAACGAAGCATAGCAAAATACAAGAATCGAAGTATTTCTTGTCTTTGAGGCGTTACAAGAGTAACTTGATAATTATACTTGTTGAGGTATAAAGTAAACTCATTGTCTTCTCCGCTTTTGTTAGAAATTTCACATTTCGCCAAATCACTCAACTTGAAAACCTCTACCGGGGCAATAGTGTCTGTAGACGTATAATCTTCCTGGAATTCCGATCTCGCAAACCAAATCAGGAGCCACAGACGACCGAGTTTGATAGTGACATCGGTGAACTGTTGTGTCGCGTCATCAAAAAGTTTGCAATTTCTGCAGACAAATTTAACGTCCTGGGGAATGGTCATTGTGGACTCACTTAGACACAATTTTTCAATGATCTCTGGGTTGTCTTGTTCGGAATAGAGGTAAATTGACCCATCGGCTCTATTTTGGGGACGAACATCGACCAAAGAATTAATGATTGACATATGCGACGCCCGCGGTAAATTGTAGAAATACGTTCGCTTGCAGTTCTTGAAAAATACCTTTGGGGCATAGACTCGCAATAAGGAGGCAAAGTTTTTCCCGATTATACCCATATAGAAAAATTGCGTCAAATCAACAATGCAGTAGAATCTGCTTTCCCAAATCTGACTCACATTTTCCAAGAACAAGTAGACCAATGTGCTAACATCATAAGCAATTTCCTTGATATACCGGAATGTGATAACAACAACAGGTGTTCCATCGTGAAACACGGTATTTTTGACAATGGGTGACTCAATGGAAGTCTCTATGTTTTTGGCGGACATCTTCGCCATGAATTCAACAAATTCAGAATTCCCGAGGCTATTCTGCCCATCAAAAGCCTTATACGACCTTGTCCCCTGCAAAGATATGGTTGGTTTTGGATTTCCAAGTTCTGCCATCACAGTATCAAGTTTCCTCCAGATGGTAACCTTTTGTTGAAGAGAGCTCTGTTGCAACGAGGGATCACCAATAAGAAACTTATGCCTGATATCAACAAAATATGTGTAGAAAAACTTATGAATGTATCTCAAAGAGGTGAGAGGTTTCAAGGTTATTCGATGAAACACGTATTCACTTCCAGTGGATTCAGCAGCAATTTTTTCCATGAACGCAAAAATTTCCTCACTCATTTCGTTCATGAACTCACTTTGATTGACTAAGGAAGCCCACTTCAAATTGAGAATCGAACCATTTGCCATGTACTGGATAGTTTTCACAATTTGCATTAACGATCTCTTGACTTTATAATCAATCAGACTTAGGTCAAAAAATAATTCCGGACTCACGATGGCAGGACAAAAGAAGCGAAGAAACAAAAAGGATCCCACGGCAATGAGAGATGCTCCGTCAAATTGTCTAGCAACACATTTGTTAATTTCGGAACAAATAAATTTGAAAGATTCAGGGACCCATTTTATCGAATTAACAACACTGTCAACCAATTTACGAAGGCATTTGATGAAAAGCTCGACATCCTCTTCCTTGTCGCCCCTCTCTACCTCGAAGACTATTTCATTGTCGACCATTTCCTCGACAAACGGTCTAAGAACGACAGAAAGGTAAGGTGTTCCATATTCTTTGGCAAAAATGGACATCAACCGAGTCAATGTAGAGTTCCCACGGAAAATATCGGATGCACGACTCACACTTTTCATCTCTACTTCCAAGAGGGTCACAAAGAGTTTGTCTAAACGCATTGTGTACCCAAATAGGCCATTTAAAGAGGTTGCTAAAAGGTTATGCTCAGCAGGAGAGGCAACCTGCGCCGCAGCTCCGTATACTTCGCACAACTCCGATAGACGATATACTTTCTCATCAGGAAATTCTTCTTCTTTAAGTTTTAGCTTTCCAGCTTGAAGTGTGGTGGCGAAAATGTCTAGGAAAATGGGCCTTATCTTTTCGTTCTCGTGATAGCCCAACGGCAAAGCGAATTGTAACCCTATACCAACGTTGGCTTTGAGCATGTTTGATATCGCTTTCAACACATGATCTGTTATTGTCTGTAACTTGAATTTCGATTTAATCATCAAAGGAGAAGGATTGTTACCATTGAATTGTTGAAATATCTTGTAAAACAACGAGAAGAAGTTTGAGAATACAAGATTTTTGGCTTGCTCAAAATTAGTTTCTTTTGTTCCATCGGGAACACTTAATACCAAGGATTGAAGTTGTAGCGCAAAACACTTTGCGCATTCAGTAGCAAGTTCGATCTGGAGGAATTCAATATCAGAGGTCCGCCCGGTTGAAGTCAGAGACGCCAATGTCGTCAGTGAGTCTGCACTATAAGACACGGCGGAATCAAGCCATTCCGCTGCAGTCTTTGCAAACATATTTCTCAACTTATATGCCCCGGAAACACCAATTTTTTCGCGCTGTACCGAAATAACGGAAGTGAGTTTACATAAGCGAAGTTTCAACTTTATTTGATCGACCGGGTTAGGAACAATTGCCACATACTCAAAAAAGATTTCAACTACCTCGGGAAACAATGCTGCCAATAGAAAGGCACCATCAGACTTGATGTTGAGGATTGAGGTAAAAATGGAGACGGTTTCTTCAACGAAAAGAACAGCTTCTGTTGATACACAGTCCTCATTCCGGTATGATTTGGCTGTATCCATGAGCTTGTCATAGATCAATTGATATACATCTGCATGAGTCTCGGCAGATAGGGCTTCACGGATCACCACTCTGACGAAGAGCTCCTCACAATTAAGCAAGGATATGGCTTTGTCATAAAATGAAGGTATCATAACTGTTGCTGCTTCATGACCCTCAAATCGGGGTTTTGCGTACTTATCGTCTAGAAAGCAACCAGATGTATTCGCCAAAAACTCAGTGTAATGCTTAAAAGTAAAGCTGTCGTCATTGAGGCTGGTCCTGTCATCGATCATTTCCACCCATCTGTTATATACCATTATCCAGGCCTCATATAAACCTCTGGTGGGCTCGAAGTCTGCCAAAATGGACTTGAACTTTCGGTGGAGCGAAACAAAGCCCGTGAACACCATATCGTCGCCCATAACGTCACTAAATGACTCAGCCAACGAGTTATGGAAGCAATTGAAACCACCTTTAGTCGCTGATACTTCGAAAGCATGAGAATTAATAGAAAGCTTGAGCAAACTGAAGAATTGTATGTCATGGGTGCATAAACAGAGCATGAGAAGTTTGTCCAAAGATATGCATACTCTTTCACAGCCTAGATGGACCCACTTACTGCGATAAAAGTCATTGCTTTGTGCTCTCGACAGAGAACTCATTCTCTCCACCAAGAAGCTCTTTAGAAATATGAAGTACTCCTTGAATGCCGGATATGAAAGAAATCCGATAACTTCGCATGTGCTGTGAATGACATTGAGAGAAATGAGCGAACTGATGCAATGAGTTTCGTCAGATGAGTCCGGTTCGTTTCCAACTTGCAACAACTTCATGGACAACTCGCAGGCAGATTTGAAAATGCTCTTTGTATCAGTCAGTGGCAGGTAGATGGCAATGTTCAATGGGGCGAAAACTTGGTTTGAAAATACAAGCATTTCTGCAACTTTCATGTCTCGATCGTCCACATCGCCCGAGAGCAGAAATTTCAAGAAGTATAAGGGAGCTTTGGTATATATGTCAAAAGTTAACTTGAGGATACCCTCAATCAAACTTAATTGATCGTCTGATACTTTGTATTTCGAGGGCTTCGTCCAGGAATATAAAATTGAGTCGTGTCCGCCATCAGATGTCTGACATAAATGATCCAAAGGGCTGATCTGACTTTCCTTTGAGTTCCATTTGGGTTTGATGAACAGAGTTTTGGACTCGGATAGAATGAGAGTACACGAGTGCATGATATTGGACAAGGTTGAGTTTATCTTTTGCATGATGAGATCAAACATCCCTCTGTATCTACTCTGACATGAAAGCGCCATCGCTATTTCAAGAAGGTCTCGCGAATCAAGAATGGTGGATGTCTCGAAGAATATCTGAGCCTGAGAGGCATGCTTTTGCTTGAAGTCTTGGATGAACAACGGAACGTACTTCTCAGGCTTAATGACGATCGCTGCAGTGAAAAGCTTCTGATAAAGTATGCGGAATCGGGCGAGTAGAGAGTCATTAGTACACTTCAGGCGCATTTTGAGTAGATTATGGTATGTTTCGTCAAGAAAGCGCGTGCTGAATCGCCGGACGCCACATTCTGTCTCGGGTAAAAGGGAGCCCAACAACAAAATACTGATTAGTGATTCGAAACAGTCCAAGTTGATTCCCGCTTGCGAGTCCTTCAAGATAGAATGCAAGAACTTGACTCTCCTATTAAAAACCTGCTTGAGTTTGTTTGATTTCAGTAGAAGTTCATCGAAATCAGACGGACATAGTATCACATACCACGAATAGAGCGAGGAGTTGGTGTTGTTTTCACTATCAAACGCCGTCGCAATGAAGTCAAAAATGATCTTGCATTCTTGTTCCGCCGTGCTTCCTGCGTAAATCACATTTGAGTAGAATCCCGGCTTGTTTATGCACTGTGTTCGTAGGTTCATGGACTCGAAGTGTAGGAGAAGCTGTTTCCATGTGGTGGAACGAATATATGAGATTGCACCGTATACCATCTTGAGGTAAAAACTGGTGTTATTTGGCGTGCAATAGACATACATCAACAGACGTGCATATTTTTGAAGCGCATGAAGCGGAATCAGCTCACCTCGATCAACGTAAGCAAATAATTTAGTCCTCAAAAACCTGGCATAGTCCGGTGGATTGGACGCGGCAATATACCTTATAAGGATCAGAATATTTGAGTCGATTTCTCGAATCTGCGATCGGAGTTCATGCGCCAGTAAACTGATCTGAGGCGATACACTATAATCGACATCTCGAGCCGTTGATTTGATCTTGCGAATATCCGCGAGTCCCTGAAGGTTGACTTCCTCAGATAAAATCGTAAAAAGAACCTCAAGGACGTGCTCTGTATTGATCTGGACAGCCGGCGGCTGTTTGTGAGCATATAGATTGAAAGGGTCGTAGGAGGCGCCGTATTCCATATCGAAATTGATGCCGATATCTAAGCACAGATCGTCCTTCACACTATGGCTCCTCTCTGGATCCCAGTTGGTTACCGCAATGATGCGTAGAAGCCTGGTGAGAATGACTGTGGATGACAACATGTTTTCACTTCGTTCCATGAGTCTCCCCGTGTGAGAATCTATATTTAACTTCTCCAAAATACCCACCATGGCGTTTAGAAGGTCAGAGAAGAAGTCCTGGTATCCGTTGAACTCATTGGGTTTGCAGTTTTTCAAGATAAGGTTAGTGGTGATGATAAATTGTGAGTCCAACTCGACTTCTGCCAATGAGTAGCCAGTTCGACTAGGTAATATGGATTCGAGCCGGTGCGCTAGCGCGTTGATGAAGCTCGAAATGTTTTCTGCTTCTGTCATTTTTGAAGTGGGATTTTGGGCAAAAGGTTTATGATATGTGTCTGGCTAAAGCCGGCTTCTAACAGTTATGACTGCACCTCCCAGAGTCGTGTTGTGTGGTGACGAAAAGCAAAAAAGAGCGTGATGAAGCTGTCTAGAATAGAAGAATTAGAATCTAGGACTAAATTTCCACTTCTCCGCAACTTTTTGTTTGCGTGGATGCTGGCGGTGGTGTAGAAACTTGGAGCCAAATGCGTCTTTGTGTGGGCAGTAAGCGTGGACTTGACCGTACACCAAGAAGTCAAAGAGGGCGATGTAAGATGAGGGCTGACGTGGAGTAGAACATGGGCCAAGAAAAAATAGCCGGAAATACGAAAGACTCGAAGCCACACAAAATCTAAGATTTTTGCGAGAGAAAAAAAGAAGGCAACGGCTTTTCAAGGTGAGGTAGATTAAAAATCTGATGCTTTTTTTTTCAAAATATGAAACGGCAGATAAAGAGGTCTTGAACAGATCTTGGATCTTGGAGCCGTGGCGAAATTTCGGCCCTAGGATGCTGCGATCGGCCGGAATGTGAGTGGAGTGGACTGGAATGAGCGAGGAGATCCTAGTTACAGGACCAGAGGGCCAAAAATGAGAATGTGATGATTGATACGATTTCATGATGGACAGGATTTTTTTATTCAAAAGGGTCATGAGTGAAAAAAAACTAAAAATTTGGATATCTTCCATATAACGTTTTAAAAAAACTTTCTGTTTGAATACGTTTCTTGTGGACTCTACGAGGGAAACGAGGGTCTCAGACCAAGGCCCCAAAACAGGCCCGGTAGAAGACGAAAGTTGCGAGCCGAGATCAGTGAGTGAGGGTCTCGACGCACAGCGGCTGTTCGTAGACCTTCAGCCGCAACGAGGGTCACGTGACCAGAGCTTGACGTTAACAACATAGCCTGATTCATAACGTACAGGAAAGTCGTGCTTATAATGTTTTTATTCATAAGATATTGGTAAGAAGAATTCGGGCTAGATTCTCTTGAGTTTGACGTGCTTAATGATTGTGTTAGTACAGTAATTCCGTATTTTAGCCGGGAGGGATTTGGCCCCTGCCCCCCAAATTGCGTAATTATCGAGGGTCGAGAAAAAACCTCTATATGCAGTATACACACTGCGAAATGATTTTGTTTCGCTTCCGCACACACTAGAGGCCAGTAATGTGACCATATATATGACTAGATATAAGTCTTTGAAATAGATTACTATCAGAACTTTCTTAATTTCCCGTTATATGATATTTATGATACCGCTTATTACGTCTCTTCATGGGTATGTTTTATGCTTTTTATTGCGTGAGGAATTTGAGTGAAAATTCAAGACACGCTATCAACACCAAGAACACAGTAATTTGCGTTTAAAAGTCTCTCAGATTCTAGATCACGATCGCTTTGGACCACTAATACTTTACGATGACTCAGTTTGGACGAAGCTGGAGCTAACAATGGTAATTTTCTCCTCCCTCGATATAGGATCAAAGTTCAAAACTTATCGAGGTTCGAGGGTCCCTCGACAGCATTCGGGTTTTATTTTTTGCAACAGGATTTTTCAGATCGAACGAGGGTCGAGGTTTCGCGCTTGTCGAGGTGAATTATAACGAGGGATTACTATTTTATGACTAGAAATTGAGTGTTTTGAAAAGATTAGTATCAGAACTTTCTAATTACCCGCTCTCATGCATATTTAGGATGCCGTTCATCACGTTTCAGCATGCTTATGACTCATGCGTTTTATCGCGTCAGGAATTTAAGTGAAAATATCAAACACGCCAAGCGACACCCAGAACACAGCACAGTACTTTACGATTCGAAAACTCACCACTTGAAGACAATGATCGTTCAGACCACTCACACTTTAGCAAAACTCAGTTTGGACGGGTAAAAGCTAACGATGTTGATTCTGTCCTTCCTCGTTTGAGAGTCATAATTCAAAAGTTATGGAAATTGAAGGAATCCTCGATAATCCTGGAGGTTGGAATGGTGTGGGCCACATTTTTCGCAACAGGTATTTTCAGACCAAACTAGGGTAGGTTCGGTGGTTTCGCGCCTATCGAGATGGATGAGGAAGAGGCATTACTGTATGCATTATACTAAAGCTCATAGCGGTATTGATGATTGATCGAGGTTAGGAGTATTGGAAGCTGAACTCTTAATTCTGGCGGACATATCTGTTCTCAGCTCCTGCAAAAACACTCTCATATTACTATAGAGAACCGTGTGCGGAACGTGGTCGAAGAATGTGATCAATGGCACGTGATTTAACTCTTTATGATTCCCCTAGGCCATATAGAGGAAGATAACAAAGGCAAGGAAAAATAAAGTGGAAAGAATATCTTAATGCGCCATTCAAACAATCACAGAAAAACTCAATAAAGCAATACCTCAAGCTTTGACTGCCCAGTCATCGAGTTCTTTCGACCAAAAACCACATTGCCTGCACATAAACATCCAATGAGACCCGCGATCCAACGACCTCGACTTCACCGAGCGAGCGAGCGAGGTTTCACGTTCACTCTGCAACTTTATCCCCTTAACCTACTTCCTTCAATCGATCATGGGTGCCGCTTACAATATTCTCGGTAGATCCGTGCAACCGAACGTCTTGGCCCTTGCCACTTTGGGTGCCGTTGTCTTTGCCGTTGCTCCCAAACCATGGGGCCCAGCCAAGCCTGTACACCCTCCAATCAACGCTGGCTCTGCTGATGAAGAGAAGTTTATCAAAGACTTCTTGGCCAAACACTCCGAAGACAAGCATTAGTTTATTGGAAGAACTTCACAAAGGTTTTTAGAAATGAAAGACGTATATAGAAAATGAATATCACTTTGGAAGGTCTTGTAGGAATTGACTCTTGTGGTTGTTTTAATAGCTTCTCTCTTTTTTTTCCTCATGGTGAATGGAGTTTGGATGAGTTTTGGAGAATCAGGTGTCAGTTTCATATGGATGATCTCACCCTCTTTGCTCCAATGGCGGGTTAATCTTTGGATAGGTAGATCTAAGTGTCAGGGAGAAGATCAAAGTCCCAGAGATAAGATCAACGTCTTGGGAGAAAGATCAAAGTCTTGGGAGAAAGATCAACGTCTTGAGAGAAACAAAAGTCTTGAGAGAGATTAAAGTCTCGAGGAAAAGATCAAAGTCTTGAGAGAAAAAATGAAGTCTTGAAAGGAAGATCAAAGTCTTGCGAAAAAGAATGAAGTCTTGAGAGAAAGATCAAAGTCTTGGGAAAAGATTAAGATCTCAGGGCGAAGAGAACTGGATGGCTGATTGAAGAAGGACTGATCCGACACCGAGATATTCCCCTTTGTATGTTTTGATGTGGCTCGTCTTAGGAATAAGCTAAATGACTTGAAGAGAAAAAAATGGATGGCTTACTGAAGGTAAACTGAACTCACATTAAGATTCCTCTGCGTATAAGTTGATGTGGATCATTAGTCGTCCAGGTCACTCCTGACAACGTATAATCTGCGACCGCCAAAACTAGCAAGCGAGAGGTTTACCTACATGTAAAAAATTATACTCGTTTGCTTGGATTTGAGCCTAAAAATTTTAAACCTTGTGAGGAATTGTATCAACAAATAAATTTAGCAGACCCACAAGGGTTGGAAAACGATCTTTGCAAAGTGTTCATAAGTTTTTAGGACTTGATTTTAGAGGTGGATTTACAACGTGGTTTCGAGGTGGATTTACAACGTGGTTTCACGAGGAGGATTTAAGAGTTCGGCTCACAAGACATGAATAATCTCACGTTTAAAAACCCTCAACATACCGTTCACCTATTGCGTTTTGATCGCCCTCGAGGTTAGTGTTGGAAGCCCCAGTACTTTATATACCACACCTCATCGTGAGGTCCGCACCCCAAAAAACCACCGGAAAAAACCTTACCAATTCTAGCATATATAGACAATTTAAGGTGAAGCAAAACTCACACTATCTCGGTTAAAGTAAGAAAATTCGATATGTCTGCTATCTACAAAGCGTTACAGTCGAAATCGTCGAAAGATACGTCGGAAAAAACCAAGCACATAAACCGTCAGCGAGTTTTGGTCATCTCATCTCGTGGAGTTACATACAGACACCGCCATTTGATCAATGACTTGACACAATTGATGCCACATGCCCGCAAGGAGCCCAAATTTGACTCGAAAAAGAATTTGTGGCAATTGAACGAAGTGGCGGAATTGTATAACTGCAATAACATTTTCTTTTTCGAGGCCAGAAAGCACCAGGACCTCTACCTCTGGATCTCCAAGCCTCCCAATGGCCCCACTTTGAAGTTCTACGTCCAAAACATGCACACTTTAGACGAACTAAACTTTACCGGCAACTGTTTAAAGGGCTCGAGGCCGATTCTCAGCTTTGATAAGAGTTTCACGGATTCCGCACACCACGAGCTCATTAAGGAAATGTTCCTCCACACATTTGGCGTGCCTCCCAATGCAAGAAAGTCCAAGCCTTTCGTGGACCATGTCATGACGTTTTCGATTGTAGACAATAAGATATGGGTGAGGAATTACCAGATTTCAGAAACTGAGCTGCTTAAGGAATCCGATGTCGCTCACTTCGACGCAGACTCTTTATCTTTAGTGGAGATCGGGCCCCGTTTTGTCATGACGTTGATCACTATCTTAGAAGGCTCGTTTGGCGGACCTAAGATCTACGAAAACAAGCAGTATGTGTCGCCCAACTTTGCCCGGGCCCAAATCAAGCAACAGGCCGCAGACCAAGCCCGTTCCAGGGCCAATGCTGCAGTGGATAGAAAGGTGAAGTTGAGAGACCAAGTGTTGAAGGTGGACCCATTGTCGAATGCTAACTTGTTCAAGTAGGAAAGATGAATGCTGTGTGACGCATGATTCTCGAGGTCTAATGGACCAATAGTGTCGGGTTAAAGTATCCAGGCTATTTTAGGGATTGAAGATTTAGGTGCTTCTACTCAATTGCTTAAGGATATTAGAGGTCTAATATACCAAAAAGCTCTTAGTAATGTGGCCTGTTCTTGTTTTTTTTGTCCAGAAATATCGACAAACTTTTGATGTCAACTCTTCTTCAAGCGTTTTCATGATCATTTTGTTGTTTGACCGAGGCGAAGTAAATATTCTACGTGGAGTCATCCGAGTGGTTTGGTGGTCTATATGAGAAAATGGATACTGCCATCCTGGTGTCAGAAAAGAGCTTTGACTGAAGTATGTTATAGCTGGCGTTGATTATATAGAAATTCATCTAAGATACACGAGGGCTTATTGTAGGTCATTAAGCGACGGTGATTTCCTTCTCGACTGCGCCTTACCACAGTGTGAGCAAAGAAGCGAGGATATTTTGGTCATCCTCCTACTCTCCGACTTGATGCTAACAGTGGCATAGGCACCTAGTCTAAATAATACTCTCTATATCGAAGCCGTCATTCAAATAAGTGTTTCTTGTATCTAGTACATTCACGATACTAGGGCGATGACACACACCGCTTAATACATCAGTCGTACGATACACGCAACCATGAACGCAACCATAAATGCTAACGCTCATTAAGAAAGCAAAAATTTGGGAAAGATCACTGATAATGTTGTGTTTAACCATTTTTACGTGAATCTAGGCGTCTCCCTGTTGTGTCACGCTGCTGTGTCACTCTGTTAAGTCATACTCTTGTGCGTTGACTACTGTCTGCGCATCTATATTTTGCAGCATTAAGTAAATGTTCCACAGACGAGGAGAAGGCCCACTGATCAGTAGTTTTTAAAATCATTGAGTGCAAAGTTTTTCCTTAAACGTCTGTTCATTGATACATATATAAGTGGTTCGATTCCATATTTATCCAGATGTGATCGTCTTGTAGATAGTGTGACCACATTGAGGCCGCAGACATACTTAGACATGATCTATCATAGACATAATCTACCATAGATATAATCTAACAAAGACATAATCTACCATAGATATAATCTAACAAAGACATAATCTACAAGTGCCCTACACATATCACACAAGCACAATATTGTGCATCGCTGCCCAACAAGAAAGAACACTTACGAAGACTGTTTCCAGATTCCTCTTGGAAGTAGTTGCCAACTGCTAGAACAAGTTTTCTGTAGCAAAATATCATAAGCAGTGAGTCTAGTCTAGTATACTCAATGACATCAAAGAAATGAGTTGGTCCCCTTGTTGAATAAATGGAACAAGAAGCTAACAACCTAGATAATCTTGGTGTAGGCCAAGAGCTTGCGGTAGTGAGTCTAGTCTTATATACTCAATGACATCAAAGTAATGAGTTGGTCCCCTTGTTGAATAAATGGAACAAGAAGCTAACAACCTAGATAATCTTGGTGTAGGCCAAGAGCTTGCGGTAGTGAGTCTAGTCTAATATACTCAATGACATCAAAGTAATGAGTTGGTCCCCTTGTTGAATAAATGGAACAAGAAGCTAACAACCTAGATAATCTTGGTGTAGGCCAAGAGCTTGCGGTAGTGAGTCTAGTCTATTATACTCAATGACATCAAAGTAATGAGTTGGTCCCCTTGTTGAATAAATGGAACAAGAAGCTAATTACCTAAATGATCTTGGCGAGGATGCAACAAGAGCGCCCTAAACATGAATCGAGAATCTTTTTATCTAATATTGCGTAATAATAAGAAGTTACCAACGAATTTAACAACAGTTGGCATGGCAGCAATCATAGCGGAAAATGTGAAGTGAGCACCAGACTCAATCCAGATTCCAATCCACACCCCATGTCCTTTCCCAGTTCCAGTTCCCCTTCGATAATACACACCGCCGGTTCTGGCGCCTCGAGTTCCAAAACTTCAAATTGCTCGTCGGTTCCAAGATGGTAAAATGCATAACAGTGCGGTACAGGCAGTGGCGACTTTCATTATGGGAAACTTTGCATAGCGAGAGGAAACCTTAGTATAACGAGAGATACTTTGTGTAGAAAGGGGAAATCTTAGTATAGCGGGAAATACCTTGTAAAGAAAGAGGAAACCTTGGCGCAAGCCTACGGCACACGCCTCCGCACTGCCTCAGGCTTCAAAGTTCAGGCGCCTCGCGTTTCACAGAGAAATCTGTGAGAATTCAGATCCACGGCGGCCGCCTGCAAATATTGCAACCCTCGCTTCTATATTTAATTTCCTGGCGAGACTCGCTTACTTACATACGTACATACACCCGAGCTTTGCCCCTGAGAGAAAAGCATCAAGCTTCCATATACGCTGCAATTTGTGAAATTAAAGACCGCTAGGATTTGAGCCAACAAGGGATAGAAAAGACAAGATTAAGGTTATAAAAAAGGGAGGAACTCATTCCGACTGATCTCAGAAGACCTCCCCAACATTGGAAAGAATCCTGTGATCTCTAAGAATAACCGCCGCTTGATCGACTCGACACAAGATGTCCCAGCTAAGAGATAAGTTTGTGGGCAATGCAGACGCTCAGAGCGCCCACTTTTACCGTGGCTCGCTGGAAAATCTAGGCTATAATCCGCCCTCCGGCCGTGGCGAAAGAACTAGGCCCTATCCGCCCAATGGAAATGGACGCGAAAGACAAGCCCCCACAAACGCAAGCCGCCAAAACCATCTTTACTCCGATGGAAATGATCTGCGGCTCGGGGTCGACACCACATATCCGGCGCATGGATCTGCTGAGCTGTATGAACTTTCAGATATCCAGAAAAACCCCTTTGAGCTGAGCCAGGCCTCGATCCAGCCGTTCAACCCATTCGAGAATTCGCAGTACCCAATCACAAACCATAATTCCAATACCTATGGCTACTCTGTAGTCCCCGATCATCGCGGGGGCAACGGGTCATTTCATGAGGGTTATAGAAACACCGACGAGGACGAAAATTACCTACTAGAAAAACTGATGCAACGCAACGAGCGCAACAGAAGAAAACTCGCCGCACAGCTCCCGCGGTTCCATTTCACAAAGCTTCCGTGGTTTTCCATTTTGGTCACGGCGGCCCAGGTGATTGTGTTTGTGGTGGAGTTGGTGAAAATGGGGATCTGGACAGGCTCACCTTTCCAGAGCCAGCCGTATTTCAATCCCATGTTGGGGCCGTCCACATATGTCTTGATAAATATGGGGGCCCGGTACGTCCCTTGCATGCACAAGATCCTGGGGATTACCTCCGATACGTCGATCCAGTTTCCGTGTCCCAACTCCACTACTACAGATACAAATGTGTGTAATTTGAGCGAGTTGTGTGGAATGAGTGGTATTCCGATAGTTAACAACGAGTTTGTGCCCAGCCAATACTACAGAATCGTGCTACCGATCTTTTTGCATGCCGGGTTCTTGCACATTTTATTCAATATGCTCTTGCAATTGACCATGGGAGTCGCGGTCGAGAGATGTATTGGATGGTTGAAATATGCGGTTATTTATATTACGAGCGGGGTTTCTGGCTTTTTGCTCGGAGCGAATTTCTCGCCGAATGGGGTTGCTTCCACTGGGGCGTCTGGATCTCTATTTGGTGTGATTGCGGCAAACTTTCTTTTGTTCATCTATTGCGGCAGGAAAAACACCAATATCTACGAAACGAAACGCTACAAGACATTTATTGGTATTATGATCATGGAAATCGTGGTCTCGTTTGTGCTTGGCCTTCTACCGGGACTCGATAACTTTTCTCATATTGGCGGGTTTGGTATGGGCATTTTGACTTCGGTTGTGTTACTACCCGACCCATCGTTTGTGTTTGTCAATGGAATCTACACCTACGAGTCAGACACGCCCACGTGGAAATTGTTCCTTGAGAACTGGAACCCTTTCTCTAAATACAAAGATAAAGTGCCGTGGAAACTCGCCATTTGGTCGCTTGTGAGAATAGCTTGCTTAGTTCTTGCCATTGTTTATTTTGTACTTCTCACACAAAACCTCAAGTCGAAGAAAATGGAGGATAATGAGGTGACTTGCTCTTGGTGCAAGTATATCAATTGTATTCCGGTGAAGGGATGGTGCGAGCAAGGCGAAGTTACGCTAACGACCACCTCAAATTCCGGGCTGTCCTCCACTCCGACCTCTTCCGAGACGCAAACTTCAAGCCCAGGAATATTTAATGCTCCCACTGAAACCTCAAATGCCAAGAGACTTTTGCTTGAAGAACCCCGTATCAAGGGGCTTACCCCACTGAACCAGGCTGCTGGTGTGCGAAACTTCAAGGCCGCGGCGCGACTCGATCTGGGGTCTGTGGCTTTAGTGGTGGTAGTGGCTCTCTTAGGATATAATGCCGCTAAAAGGCTCAAGGGCAAGGTTTCGGAAAAAAGAGCATTGAAACGGGAAAGGAAAAAGGAAAAAGGAAAAATTCACGTAAATTAGGCTAGGAACATTACGGACGATACTGGTACTCCATCATAGAATAATTATCGTACTGCACACAGGCGGGTCGATTTTTTCAAGATGAAAATGTGAACTTGTACGAGGACCGAATCGACTTCACCCAGTTGTATCAACGAAACAGCCCCATGATCTCCCCGCGATTTCTAGGACAGAGGTTTGTGACGAGATCTTTTGTAACATCGCCTCGTCCGTTTTTCTTGGAAAACATCTTTGGCTCAAAAGATTCCAAGACAAAGGACCTCATCGAGAAACAGGACGACTATGCCGTTGACCCAGCATCGAAAGTTCTTATTTTGAATGAAAGAAACTCGCCGTCAACGAAGCCGTTTGATCCCGAGACTGACATACCCGGATTCAAGATCTCTCAGTGGAAGGAAAAGCTCGTGAGGCCCCAAGATATCGAAGCCACGGTGACGAAAGAGGTTGTTATAGATGCCATCAATAAGGCTTTCCAAGAGAGTCATGGTACAGTGATTTCCGTTGAAAATTATGCATCCACAAACCTTAGTGATTTACATAAAAGATTTGCATTTGCCAAGAACTTGCAGCAAAAGCTTGGGTTTGACATTAAGGACTACACTATCACCAGAGCACACGATGTTGAGTACTTGTACAAGGCGTTACAAGACCAAATAACACACAGGTGGGCGAGTGAACGAAACCCTAACGCTATTGTGTTGAGGCCGGAGGATTTCCAAGACCAGCCAAACGTCTACTTGAATCTCGAACTATCGGAAGAGGAGCAAGCAGAGGTATTCGAAGATTTAAAGCAAAAGGCTCTGGAGAGCCAGTGATAGGTTTAGAGGTAAGTTAACTTGTACATAAATGGATAAAATGAAGAATCAAGAGAAAAAGCTCTTCAAGTAATGCAGGGCAAAGTCTTGTCTCTTGATGGAACCATCCCATGAATTCATCACTGAAATTCTCGAGGGAATGTAGAATGATTTCATAGTTGGTATGTGATATGAAAGTCTCTCTTCAGAAAAAATGGATTGTCAATTGAGGATCCACCGATCATGATGTTCAGGCTTGTATTCATTAATTTCCTATCCGTCAAGAGTAATCAAACTGTATAATTGGACCTCTTGATCTGTCTTGCTCTTTTGTAAAAATTTATTAGGTATGATATAAAACACGCCGTTTGTGAAATTGAGGATCACACTTGGAAAACTAATGCTGGACCTGGGTTCGAAAATCTGATATTTTACGACATTCCAATGCACTGTACAATCAGGGTTTTTTCTTTAGGTGACTGCTAAATGCTTTCACTGATTCTTGAACATCTGTGAGCCTCTTTACATGAACTTGTAGGCAGAAATCACACATTTTGAAGAGCCAGTAATACTGATATAGAGAAAGAAGCTGGTATTCAATTTGAATTATCAAGAAAAATATTGATATATGGATAAACCATCAATCTCGTTAAATATGGATATAGGCAAATTAATTAGGTTTGAATTAGAAAGCAGAAAATGGATTAGGTTCATCACCTTTTGTTGGACACAATCATCACAGCTGCAACGACAGAGGCCACGGCTAAGATTCCGGATGCAAGTGCGTAGTTGGGTACCCCTGGAATCAAGTCGGTGGGTTCCTGGTTGTGCTTGTATCCGGGACGTTTGGTCAAGTCCACAGGAGCTGCCTCATGGGGACTGTGGAGGTATAAGTCCGCCTTATTGCTATGGAACCCCCTGTTCACCTGAATACAGTCCTGTAAATCACTATCGGAAGTGATTGAAACCACATCACCCTCGTCGTCGATATAGCTGATCGCATATGTATCTTTCAGATGATCGATTATTTTCAAAGCATCATAATCTGTTTGATGAAGCTTGACATCGATGAACTTTCTCAAATCTTCAAGAGTTTCAGTCTGTTTCACTGACACTCGGTGGACGCGGCCATGGCTTGCGGGGGACTTAAATTTGAAAATGAAAGATTCCTCTGTGGGCAGCACGCTGGATGCCGCGGGTTTTGAGGAGACACTTTCTTCCACGGCAGAGATCGAGTCGGACGGGCCAATATCCACATTGAACAGGTGGAATTCCGACGGAGTCACATCTGGGGCGCTGGTGATTGAGTCGGAGTGCATGGATTCTGAGTCTTCATTGTCAAGAGAAGTCCAGAACTTGTTCCATGCCGGGCCTTCCTCAGGGGAATTATTCGCTGAACCTTCTGCCGAGCTCAGTTCGATCTTTTTGATCTGATTCAATGTCGCATACGTGAGTTTCAACACATCCACAATGCCAATAATTTCCTTGTCGTCGTCGACCACAGGAAGATTCAAAAAGTGGCCGTCGAACATTTGCCGTAACGCCGATTGAATAGGGAACGCATAGTTAGCGACGTCTGGCTGCGGCGTCATGACTCTCACAAGCGAGCATTTCTTGGGATCTAGGCCTGCGGCAATGACCCTTAATACCACATCTTTCGAGGTGAAGATCCCGGAAACGTCGTCGTTGGTGTCTTTAACCAAAACTGCCGTGGTGCGGTTTTCCTTCATGAGAAGCGTGGCCTCATAAACAGAGGTTTTGATCGTGGCATACACGGGGTTAGTAGTATGGTCCAATACCGACTGTAGCGTGGGTCCATTCATTTTTGATTTCAAGCTGGCGAAATATTCAAGCACTAAGGGCGACTGGTCAGCCATACCGATCTCCAAATGCACGTTGTCAAGAGCCTCGTGCAATTTCTTCGAAGACGAGTTCAACCGCTCCAACTTTTCCATCTGTTGCGCGTATGACTTCGTGATATCAAGCACACCGACAATTCTGTTCTGGTCGTCCAAAACAGGAAGGTGGCGGAACCCTTTTTCGACCATAAGCGTCAAGGCCTCGGTGGCCGGACTATTAGAGTTTGCACAAAGCGGCGAAGGCGTCATGATCTGGTCAATGGTCACAGAAGCGGCACTCAACCCGGACCCGACTATGCGAAAGGCCAAATCTTTAGCAGTGAAAATTCCAATAAGCTCGCCGTGGTCATCCACCACCAAAACGCAGTTTTCTCTCCGAGCAGACATCAACTGGGCCGCCTCGAAAACCGTAGCGGAGGTCTTACAAATGATCGGCTCCGACGGTTTCAAATACATCACTGTCCCTGGAAGGGCTTTGCCACGGCGCGTTACACGAGAACCCAAGCTTCTCTTCTTTGAAAGCTCATGTTCGATTTTGCGTCTGATCGCATCGTCTTTCTTTGACTGGCGGTGCCTCGAATCTTTGGGGACGGGGTCTGGGTTTTTACGAAAGGCCGACATACTCAACTTTGAACAGCGAGATTTTTCTGCGTCGATTATCAGGCGATGCCACGACTTTTCACCTAACCTGATTTGGATGATCCGGGGTTGGACTGCAGGTAACCCGAGTGTCTGGATCCGGTAAACTGGATACGTTGATGTAAATAGATGGACTGTACAGAGGAGTCAATTACGTCAGTAATTACTCAGGTAGATTCATTGCACCTCCTTAAATGCTTTTTCCAGGTTATTCTTTATCTTCTAAGTGTCTGATTACGGCGATTTATGTCTCCTGAAAATATTATTTTGACGCCTTTTGTGTGGTCGTGCTGTGTTTTACGAAGCGATTGCCTCCAAGCTCTGGCTTTTAAGATTGAGATAAGACCTTATGAGAAGTTTCTTTCATGTGGCCAGCACATTTTGTTTCAGAGATATTTCCGGAACAGAGCCTCGAATCGTAAGTCCGGGGTTGTATTTTAAACTTTGATGGAATCTTCTATTGAAAATTTCGACTAAAAAATGTGATAAGGATAATGTATCGCTGAGGTCTAAAGTTAGTGGACCTTCTACGCGCGACAAAAGTATCGAATCCATAGTGAAGCTGAGACAGGGTCGTTGAATTTCAGTTATTTGACTCATGTAATTAATGTTAGATTTACTCCATTTTGAAATGAGTTCATTGTCTTTACTTGTTTAGATTCTTTTTCCTTTTTTAAATAATTTTGTACTTGACTCAATTAAATTTCTGTCCACTGTCTGCTTACTGACTCCAGCTGGTTTTTTTCATTTAAAATAAAATCTGCTATATGACTCATGTTTATAATTTTCTCATTTTGAAACATAATCTGACTCACGTATGTTTTTTTTCTATCCAGAAATAAAATCTGCTATTTGACTCATGTAAATGTTATTCCACTTTGGAATAAAATCTGCTATTTGACCCATGTAAATATTGTCCACTTTGGAATAATATCAGCTATTTGACTTACACAAACTTTATTCCACTGTGGAATGGCTTTCCGATATCTGCTTCTCAAATACTTGGTAGATTTCCGGGCCGTATGTCAACATTACCATCAAACATTGTAAAACTTAGCAATTACTTGTTTTCAATATATATGATTATCCTCATCTGACATTAGGTCAAACTCTTGGTCGCTCACCAGTACTAAATTCCTCATACACTTTTGCTGTTATGTCAATGAGAGTCCTTGTTTCTTCCTTGAAGATACTTCTTGCCTTAAGAATAGCCAAAATCTCAACTGTATCTGGAAGAAGTCGCTTTCGATTTTCCGGTGCTATGTTTTTTACCCGAAACATTAGTGACTCAGAAGGCGAAGTCAATGCCATCATGAATGATTAGTCTTTTGCCATTCGTTGAATAGTAAAGAAAGTGCTCTCGTGACTCCAGATAATTTTTGATATACAGCTTGAGACGCGATTGTTCTGGCGAGGTCAAGGATATCACCTCTGTCTTTCTTCTTCTTTTGGTCTTACGTTCCGTTTCAAGGCTCTCCCTAAAATGACTGGAAACCACAAAGAATTAGTCTTCGCTGGTACGGGCGGCCGTTTTCGGAAGCTTTAATTTCCTGGGAATTCTTTCTTCCGTGGGAGAAACAAGCATTGTGGTCAGGTGTAGGTTCTTGAGCTGTTTGATATCAAATCCACAAATGGGGTAATAATGAAGAGGCTCCTCCAAAGCCTTATCTATTTTTGAGGCGATAAAAACGTTTCATTTTGCTCACTTATTTTGGAATTTCACGCTTAGAGTCCTCTCCTAGCTTTGTAAACACAAGGAATTGTCATATGAGCTGTCTCTTTATTGTCACACTGGAATAGAATTCTCGATTTGACTGGCCAAGATAGAACATCCAGTGCAAGTTAGCAAAACGTATCTAACATTATCTTCTAATGGCTCGAGGTCCAAAAGAGTGAACGTCTCCGGATAACGGGAGAAGAGCAGTTGGAGCCCGAAGTCGAAGTATGCTGAAATAAGGATTTTTATGCTTATGGCTTGCAGTATCTGGGAGTTTGGGTTGCCTTGGCATTGTGATTTCGAGGAAATTTCGTGAGATTACTATTAAAGACAAATTAAATTGTACTTTACTTGAAATTAGCTGGTAGTTAACACTACTTGATGTCTGAAGAAAGAGTGTTTGTCTTTAACGGCCACAGAGTGGAAACCGGGTCGGTCAAATAGTTCTGACGTGAATTCTTGGGACGGGCTCAATAAATGTCGGCACGTAAATATCCATTAGTTGTCTTTTTGTTTGGGGGGTAGTAAAGAGCCAGCATTCAGTAAAAAGTCAATATTCGTCAGCCAGTATATTATACTTCTTTCGATATTGAATTGGAAATTATATTTGAAACTGAAAAACACTAATCCATATTTGGACCTGAAAAATGACCGTATACAAATATTCTCTCGAAATGATGAGTTTAACAACCCTGAGTCAAAAAGGATCAGTAGGATTTCCACCCTAATATTCTACCATTAGGAAGGCCACTGTTGAGAAAAGACACTTAACGAAATCATCGTTTTTTTTTTCGTTAGTCAAGAGTAAGGTACTCTATCACGGGACATACTTGGTGGGAAGAGGTGGCCCACACCCAACCTTCGCTGTATTCATTTGGCCATGGATTGTCTAGCCAACTTTCAATAGTTGCATTGCATGATAATAAATGATACGGTGCTGCGAGGCCAATTTCAATCACCTGCTAATGCTGTGGAATGTGGAATTGTCGTAAAGCTGCTGTCATTTTCTTTTCAGTTAATCACCATTTGCTAGTAATTTTCAGGAGTATAATATCCATCAAATCACCGGCCCTTGCCCACTCATTAAATCTTTCTAGGTTATGCCGAGATGTTTCGGAGTGTTGAGATGATTATCTGGTCTTTTACCATGAGAAAAATTACCAGAATTGTTTGGCTTGAAATCTTCGTCATGTTCAGAACTGTGGCAACTGTAAACTGGCAATAAGTCCATTTATATGGTGACGAAATTCTAGTTACTTGGACGCTCGCAATGACATGTCCTATAGCTGGTGCGTGCTTCTTTCACGCAGCTAGGCAAAGCAGATTAGACTTGTTGCTCGGAAATAGCGACGTGACTGCTTTTTGGGTATTTTATATATTATTAGTATCTTTTCAATCTTTCACAGCAATCAGTGTTAGCGAGATAAATCGCAATGTAACACAAGTATTCGACAAAGTAATACCTTAGAATCTGCCTTCTAAGGCGTTGCACAAGATACGAGAGATGCACTTAGACCAAAATTTTGCAATATTCTACGTGATTGCGTGTTATTGAATTACCGCTCAATACAATGCAAACACATAGCACTTCTTCCATCCAAATCAGCTCGCAATTAGCTGCCCGCTACGCTACTTGCAAAACCGCACTCATCAAAGCAGAAACGAACGGATATTAAAGCTGAATTGCACACTGGAATTTTGTTTTATATGATGTCTACACAGAAGAGTGAAAAACGGTTGATGGCATGTGTGGACGAAGAAGAGAAATGCATTTTTATTTATGATTGCAGCACCGCAGGATCACAATCCTGTTCTTCTTCGCTTGAGGTATCCCCGTAGTGTTCTTGACTCTTCGAAATCGCTTGGATTGAGAGCTGCTTCAGCACTCAGCAAAGTTTCTTCGTCTGCGTCGGTCTCGATATCTTTACAGGAAACGTGGATGGCACGGCTGTGGTAACGTATATAGACCTGGGAACTGTCAAAAGTTCAATCGTGCTCGTAAGTAATCTGCTGCCTCGTCGGTGATGATGTTTCTTCCCTGAGAAAACGACGACTTAATGGGCACAACTTTGCCATCAGCACCAAACACACCCCCTAATCAGGAAACGTAGAGGCATACTTTGTGATCCCATTGATGCGGAAGCAATTCGTGCTCAGTGATTGCTCGATTACTTCCCACTGTTCAATGAGTAATACTGATGTTGCGATTGGCTAGCTTACTTAGTCTCTGTCAGATGAACTTTGAGAAAACGCTCGTTTAAATGAGTACTTCTCTAATTGGTGAACATCTCCCAGCTTTTTAGCTGTTGTTAAGTTGGTGAATATCTCCCAGCTTTATAGTTGTTGTTAGGTTGTTCAATATGCAACATGATTCGTATCCCGATGTTAATTATAATCTTGAACCTCAGTTTCTCTACAAGTCAGACCAGTCACGTGTTGAAAAAAAACGCTACTGCATCGTCTAAAGTTGGCTATATCATGATCGTAAATATCATTTGAGAAAACAATCTTATAAAGAAATGGTATCATTACTATGGCTATATATTGATCCCACGGCTAAAGTATTATGCGCGTTCTCACAATTTAAGAACACTGGATTAGACTCTTCCCTGACCTTCAAAAAGGACCGTATTAAGTATTAGGACTTCAAGTAATATGTGATTTTGCTTGAATTTTTCAACTGCTTGCCCTTCTAATCATATGGGAAATTTAATGTATTCATTATTTCTACTGAAGTACCGAAAGAAATGTCCCAGTGCACCCTTTACAATGACAATATAACCTTTGATATTGTTTCCAGTTAATGACTTCCAATGGTTTCTATTGTAGTGGAAAAAAAACACGAAAGGCGAAAGAGTTGAATTTCCTCATATGACGACCAGCAATTCGGCTAGCCTCCCTGAAGCTCAACACGTGCATGCGACAAGAAGACTAAAGGTGGATAAGCGGAGTAAACTTCATCGAGAGACTTATCACAACATTCATATGGTAACAAGAAATTTGAATCGCCAAGAATTCAAGTCATTTTAATGTTATTTCAAATTATTTTGGTATTGCCAGTTTCAAATCTCTCTTTTACTTCACCCACCGAATGTGGATCTATGTATTAGATATCATCTTCAACGGCCACCTTCTACACCTTATGCCCGCGCACTCATAGTCTGTGTCTCGAGTCCCATATTTCGCGGCCGTTTGCACCCATTTTTCATTCACCCCCAACTCAATCCAAACACTATCCAAACCATCTTCACCATTATCGATCAATAATTTACCATGGGCTTCGGTTTTCTTGAGAACGTGCTACCGTTTATCAGCTACATATTCGAGAACTCGTGGCTCAAGCAACAGTCCATTGAATTGTTGAAAACCGCTCGTATTCCCAGACACGTAGGGTTCATCATGGATGGTAACCGCAGATACGCCAAAGAAAAGAATTTGCCTACTAAAGAAGGGCACAAAGCAGGCGCCAAAGCACTCATGGATGTACGTTAAAAGAAGACTTTCCGAAACTAGTTAAGAAAAGGAAGAAATAAAAGAGACTTATACTACGTTTCGCTCCTGTCCATTCCTTGTTGGTAAAGTCCATCGCGAAGTTCATCTCAAATCATACTAACGCCTCAGGCCTTGGAGACATGTTATGCGATTGGTATTAAAGAAGTTTCTGTGTACGCATTTTCAATTGAAAACTTCAGGCGGTCGAAACAGGAGGTCGACGATATCCATAAGTTACTTAGGGATAATCTTGAGAAACTCACCGAAACAGATGTCATTCGGGCGCAAGGCGTGCGGTTGAGAGTGGTAGGAAACAAGGCGTTAATTGAGCCCAGTATACTTGCGGATTTCGAGAAGTTCGAGAAAGCTACGAATACCGCCGAAGCCACCAAAGCACTTAATGTCTGTTTTGCATATACTGCACGAGACGAAATAGCTCACTCGATTAGGGAGGTGGCGTCAATGCGAGAGTCGCAGGCGTTATCACGAGACCAGATTTCCGAAAAGCATATCGTCAAGAATCTTTATGTGAGTGGATCAGGCGAGCCCGTGGATCTTCTCATTAGAACAAGCGGGGAAACAAGGCTCAGCGACTTTTTATTATGGCAGTGCACATCCAACTGCAGAATCGTGTATATCAACACGTTGTGGCCGAAATTGAGTTTTTTGGATCTCTATTATATCCTCTTGTGCTGGAGCTATGATCAGGCAATGGTAACAGATAGACAGAAATTCTGGGCATTGAAGAAAAAATCTAAGTCTGTACAACTTCGTCACCTTCCACAATCCCCGCCTTTTGCCTCAGTTGGCGGTGAATCAAAAGTCGCTCTTTAATTCACTGTGAATGATCGGATGACCTTTTTCACTTCCTTTTTGCTTCGCTCCCTGATTTTTGCTTCCTCGACTCTCCTAAGGTACCCCATATACACAACAACTTCTGCTACAAGAATGATTATGCCAAAAAAGAGGCAGAGCAATACTCTATAGCTGTCTCTGATGCCCCATGAAGAGGCGGTCCAGTACCAGATCGCATACACCACACTGGCGACGCTGATAAAGATATTGAAAATCGTGGTGATATGATTTTTTGTCTCTTTGTGTTGCCTCATTGTATCAAAAGGCTCGTCGTCGAACTTTGCCTCATATAGCGTATGCATGGCTGAGCTTGGCTTGACAAGTTTCTGGTACTCCTCCTCCTTGGCCCTCAACCTCAAGTATTCCATGGACTTGACGAATTCCTTGCTCTTCGGCACGCTTGCATTCGTAAGATTTTTATTAGGAACCACGAGCTGCGTGGTCTTTAAAAGGTCGAGCATTGAAGCTGAAGGCCTACATTTCGTATAAAAGCTAGTCAATGCTTCATGGTCAACCACGTCATTTTTTAGAAGACTGGCTTTCTCTTCTGGGATCAAAATCGATTCCTGAATGACTTTCGCCAATTCCTCAGTGAGTTTAAACTTAGTCATGGTCCTGGTCCTTTAGTCAAGTTACCCATACTTGGAAAGAAGAGAAACTGAAGGTACGAGACTCCATGCGCGACTCGATCTCACTGCATTATTTCGCGCAGACTCCAGAGGGCTCGGCCTCTGTCATGTTAGCAGTAATTGATCAATTGATTGATGAGTTATTTGGGGAACTACAAGAGTAGCTTTATATAACTGCCCCATTTTGCAGAGAAAAACCGAAAGCCCGCTCATCATAAAAGTTCATGAAAAAAATACAAAGAAATCCTCTCGAAGTTAGCACTATCTCATTCTAAAACCCTCCAAAAGGTAGCTCAACGAACAGCCCAGCCATGGCAGGCACAACATGAATTTGCTTATTCGAAAATTTTTAGAGCGGACTTCTTTTTCCCAAACAACTTGTTTTTTATGTCAAAATAAGTTATTAACAAAATGATATCAACCACAAGATGTGAACTTTGGAGAAACCTGCTGCGGTTACCAGTGCGCATTGGCTCAAAGTGAATATAATTGCATCTACTTTTCTATGAGTTACAACAAGTTGAGAGAAAAGAATAATAAACTGATGAAATTATTGTTTGACTATTGTTTACATTTCTTTACAGCTTGGCAACTTTATTTGTCTTCTTTGAGCCTTCAGTAGAACAAGATAGGTAAAAGTTCCATGGTTGTCCAACATGTCCAAAATTATCTGCTTCACAAGCACCAAACAAATGACCTAGAATTGCTGTCAAAGTTGAGACACTCTGTCGACATTAGTGGACCTGGAGAACTGTGAAGAGATATTTCATAAACATTTAAATTTGTGAAAAATCCACAAGCTTAGAAGACAAAAACTTCCTTATAGGGTCGCTAAAAGCTGTTCTTGTATGTCTAAAACCGCACGAATGTCTCCTTGGTAATCGCCTTTCTGCAGTGCTAAATATGCCAAAAGCCCCTGCAAATGGAAAATGGCCTCGTTTGAGGGATTTACAGTTTCGGGAGACAGCGACTGTTTTTGTAGGCTTTTTTCAAGATCCTTTCCACTTACAATGGCACGGTTTTCTTCTGCCAAGGGCTGTGGTACAAGTTGAAGCGCAAGACCTCCGTCAGGCGAAATATCTTCCGTCTTTACTTTTGTGGCTTGTTCTTCCAATCTCTCCTGTAGAGTGTCTGTATTGGTAGCTATCGTAGCTTTAGGAGAGAAAGTTTGCCGAAGTAGGCTTGCTTGGATATTGCTGCAATAGTCCTTAGCCGGTGACGGAGGCATGGGCTGAAGCGCCATACTTTCAACAGGGGAGCTCACGGCCAATGTTTCTTCAATCTTCACTCTCTCTACCACAGTATCGAGTATTTTCTCGATAATTAGAGGCGGTACGGAAGCCTCGATTCGAAGTAATTGGACAGCGGAAGACCTTGCAGGTGGAGTATCACGAGACGCATCCGTTAGAGTACTTTGGGAACATGTGGCAGGTGCAGTAGCTTGAAGATTCTCTTCAATTGGGGTATCGTACAGAGTCAAGGCTGACCAGCTGTCGAAAATGACTTCTTGGGGAAGACTATTCCAGATTTGCGCGCCGCGACTCACAGCGCTATGAATTTTCATGGTTTGTAAGGGATTGCGTTCCGCTGAAATTTC
The DNA here is from genome assembly GCA_030561745.1 of Metschnikowia gelsemii. Taxonomy (NCBI): domain Eukaryota; kingdom Fungi; phylum Ascomycota; class Pichiomycetes; order Serinales; family Metschnikowiaceae; genus Metschnikowia; species Metschnikowia gelsemii. Next base: position 264,388 of record JAKTYA010000129.1, read on the forward strand.
GTCCATGGTATAATCGTACCATTGAAGAGCATATGAGTTGTGAAAATACTCAAGTGTGCGATCTAAAGGACCTGCTAAATGTTCAGGCATGAGGCAAAAGTCGACAACCAGCGATCTCCCCATGTAGTTGAAAGCGGCCGAATGAAGTGGGGTCTTTGCTGTGACCAAAAGCACTTTCCTGCCTTTCTTAGCCATATTATCACGGAAATTTGACATCCAGGCAGTCAAAGTTTCACGGCGAAAACATCCCTCGAGGTTTGAGTTTAATACATGCCCCAGGTTTTTGATCTCTATCCAGTCAGCAAACCTGATCTCCTTTGCCTTTCCAAGACACCATAGTGGATACTTATCGGTGCCATCTGCATTGCAACAAAAGATAACATTCAAATGAGGTGCATCTGGAAGAAGACTATCCTTCAGGGTTTGAAGCCCAGTGTCTTTCCAGAAGAAAGTAGTTTCATCGAACATGTAAATATCGGCAGGATCGTACAGCAGTACACGGTTGATGAAATTCTGGGTTAATCTCTTTTGCTTTTCGTCTGGAATGTTCGCCTCTTTTGCCTGCTTTGCGTGGATTTGCGTGGATTCTGGCGCCGAGGGAATGTTAAACTTTTGCCGAAAGCCAGCAGCCCACGCGTGATCGAAGCAGTGAAACACTTCGGGATACCGTGAGCTGAAGATCAGTTTAGCCTTTCTTATAAGCTTGATATTTGAAACGGGCTTATTGGCCTGCAAGTGCCACTGATGAACTCTCTCTGCAAGGTGAGAGAGATCTTGAGCACGGATCTTTTTCTTCTTTGCATCCACGTCGGCATTCACGGTGTTCTTCAACGACAAATCACGGGCCCCTGCGTGCCTTATTGTCGGACTGAGGTATTTTTCAAGGCGCCTTCTCTTCTCCAGTGATTGGCTAGACAGCCCCAGGTGCTTGAAAGAACGTGACCGATGGACAAACATGGACACAGTATCCTGGCCGATTTTCTGGTCATATGTCTCGTTGAACCATTTTTGGATCTGGGCAATCAGCTTATTGGGATTATCAAGGCCATACTGCTTGAGTCTGATTTTGTGCAGCGGCTCCAAATCCCGCCATTCAAAGTCCAATAACATTTTGAGGTGGTGTGAAAACCATCAAAATGTCAAAACATGAGTGTTTACGATACGCGGTCAGAAGTTTTGGTGTTCTAAAAGAGGCGCGTTCCTAGCTCGCTAATTGCAGCTCGTGGTTCCTAGCTCGTGGTTTGTAGCTCGTGGCTCGCTGATTCTTACACGTGATCTCCGTAAAATGCCATACAGTTCAATTCAATCGAGGGGAAAAGCTATGATGGGGTTATTTTTCAAAATAAATTGGATCTTGGAGGGTCTAAGCGTGGGTCACCAAAAAAAGACTCCTTTTGGGGAAAGATTTGGATAATTATTCTACTTACCTCTTTAGACAGTAGTGCTCTTGCTGAGGGAGATTCGTGTGATGCTTAGCAGGCAAGATCTTTCCACGGCGAGATACGCTGATGATCCAGTAAGAGGACTCTGTCGATCAGAGCATCAATCGGAACGGAACGACTTCGATGTCAGATGCATGGTCTGAACGCACCTCACTATCATCATCATCACTAGAGGAGAAATCATCTGTCCCAACGTCTTTTAAGGAAATAGCTGGTTCAACCTCGTTAGTTGAATCAACAGCAAGTGCTCTTGCTGACTTTCTGGTTTTACGCTTCACAGTGCTAATAGGAGCAAATTCGACTTTGACACTGGTGGTGGACACCAGTAGTAGACACTAGAGGTGGACACTGGTAGTAGACACTAGTAGTAGACACTAGTAGTAGTCACTAGTATTAGACAATAGTATTAGACACTAGTATTAATCACTAGTAGTGGACAATACTATCAGATACCAGGAGTAGACCCTAATGGTGAAACTAACATTAGTCATAATGTAAATAAAGCAGTAGAAGAGTTAAGTTTGTTAGCTTGTTAACTAGTTGGACCGTTAGATTAAGGTGGTGATTCTCCCTACATGAGAAGTGGCCCATTTGAATGTTATTGAGCCAGGAAAAAGCCCCAGAGTACCCAACTACAATAACAATGAAACTGGGTGCAACTCAAGGAAATGTTAGCACTCACGCAAGAGTATGCACGAAAGCGCATACCGAATCTCATTAGATCTTCGACCCTCGTCCTCGTCCCTGTGGAAAGCAGTACGCAAGTTGTAAGGTTGTCATATTGTTAGCATCAAGTCAGCCGTAACATGAAGATGCTTAAATTGCATTTTCTCTTTGTGTTCTTACAAAATTACTCACACATTTCCATTACAGGGTCGAGAAATCTTTACACGTTTCTGATATGACCTCGAAAACTTGCCTAATCACATTTATTATGACCTTGAATTTTTTCTACCCTTTTTTTATGACCTTGAAAACTTACCTACACGTGTTTTATATGATTCCGAAAACTAACCTACACATTTTTTATATGATCGAAAGCTTACCTACACATTGTTATAAGATCTCGAAAACTTCCCTACACATTTTTATCATGACCTTGAAAACTTATCTACACATATTTATTGTCCCGTTAACAAACGAACATTCATGCTAAATGAATAGAGTCATAGTTTTGTGGCAGAGTACTTGACATACCAGAAAAAAATGACTCATATTTTGGTCACGGAGCATAGAAAGTGAAGTTATATAGGCATTGCTGACGTGGGTATTGATGGACTTTTCTATTCTCTAATAACATGGTTATGAAACCAGTGATAGGCTACTGAGGTGAAACTCGAAGTAATTAATTTGTTTAACAGGCTGAGTCAAATTTATGGAAAGTTGCGGAAGCCACAGGTGAAATGTTACAATACTCCAATGAGAGTAGATTGCCTTTTTTGAAAGCATATGGGAATGACAAAGTATGTTTTGTGTTCGACTATCAATTCCGAAATTACGGCATTGGAGCTTCTCGGGCTTGGAATAAATGGGTGCAAAATTATGTCGCGTCTTGCTTGCCAAGAAAGCCATCACAAAGAACGAAAAAGAACAAAATATAATCAAGATTGAACGGTGGAATTCTTTGAGAATTTGCCAGTTTCGAATTCTTGAAACGACGATGGGCTTTTCCACTCATAAATTGGGCTGTAATTCATTTGTGGCCCATTTCAAATTCACTATGATGCAGCCTTTAGAACATTGTATTCTTCATTCAAAGGCAGCCCCAGGAGATGGCTAGTCCATGTACCTGACTACCGTGAGGCAAAACATGAATTCAAAACTAGATTGGCTCAGGTTATTTTGTCGGGTACTTCTGCATAGGAAGAAGTTTTCAAAAAGTGTATTACCAAAATTTGGAAATGCAGAGAATCTATGGGAAAATAACTCTCCTCGGAAACCTTTCAACTTTGGAGCAGGGTGGTTTCCCTGATAGCACAATGGAGCCTGTTTGGAAGTTTGCACGTCTAAAAGAGGAAAAATGTCTAAAAACAGAAGAAGCTTGGTACTTTTAGAGAAAGCAAGGTTATTCGAAAACAATAAGTCTCAAAAGAAGCAAAAGATCTTTTCAAGATCCAGTCGAGTCTCGCGGAAAGAAGTTTCCCACAAGATGCTAAAGGTTCTACATCATTTCCTCAAAGTAAGACTATAATCATATCATTTGCTGAACTTAATAATCAAGAAGACCTTGAACATAAATACCTATTCAAGAGGAATTGAACGTTTTATGTCTTTTTGATGCCGAAGTAATTGATTCTTCTCCAAAATCAGCATGGGAAGGATGACTGAACTGGAGGAAATGGCCGCAGATCTTCGTCAATCGGATAATCAGGTCTATAGAAAGAAAGGGATTTCGAGATTCTATGACGTTTTGAAACGACCATTCACCATCGTGGATAAAAAACCTGAAATCACAAAACGTCGTGACGATGCCAATGTGACGGTACCAATGTGACGATACCAATGTGACGATAGCGATGTGACGATAGCAATGTGGCGCTACCAATGTGACGATACCAATGTGACGATAGCGATGTGACGATAGCGATGTGGCGCTACCAATGTGACGATACCAATGTGACGATACCAATGTGACGATAGCAATGTGGCGCTACCAATGTGACGATACCGATATGGCGCTACCAATGTAGCGCTACCCGAGATTAAAGAATCTTTCGAAAGCGCTACGACAGAGAATAGGTGATTTCTACTGTAGACGAGGTAATGTGGTTCATGAAAGAGCGAGAAACGAGTCAAGAAATAAGTATATATACCTTTCAAACAATCAAATTTTAAATAATACGGCGTCAGAAACCCATTCACAAAAGTAGCAGACCATTCTCGACAAAGTCTTTTCCAATTACTCACAATCTAGCTCCAAACACAAGCCATTCCATTACTGTAAATGCAAGCACAACCCAAACGAGGAAAAGTTCACTTTTTTGTACAAGCGGTACTGCTGATAGTTAAAAGCACCCTCGAGACTTGCTTCTTTTCGGAATGGGAATGTACCAAAATAAATGGACTATAACGAGGTTTAAGTGTAATGAGAATTGATGGTCTTTTCGTGAGGACACCGAGGTCGTAGGGTCCTTGATTCCGCGCGGGTTCCTTGGCGGCACTGTATAATGACGAATTGGCCAGATCTAATAACTCACTTTCTTCCTTCACATCTAGAATTTCTGGGAAAGTTAATATGGCATCCGCAGTAGCGACGTCCACGATAGTGGGAGCTTTGGCGTGTCAAAGAAATTCGTTTCTCAAAAAGTTGCAGACGAGAGTTGTTTCATGCAAGCCTTACGAGCCAATCAAAACCTCGAAAGATAAGCAGAACCAGAACAAGAAAAATGATGCCAAAGACAAACTGTCGGGGAAAGACTTGTACGCGTTGGAATTCCACGATACCATATTATTCCCGGAAGGCGGAGGCCAGCCCTATGATCAGGGAACCTTATCCACGGGGATTGAAGAGGTGCCTGTGGAAATGGTGCTTCGTCAAGAACTCACTGCGGTACATGTAACGCCCAAACCCGTAAAAGTCGGCACAGAGGTTACGCTCAAGGTCGACTGGAAAAGACGCCTCGATATAATGCAGCAGCATACGGGCCAGCATTTGATCCTGGCCGTTTTCGACTCCTATGAATTAGAGACATTAAGCTGGTCGATGGGAGACATGATCAATTATATTGAGCTTCCTCGCAAAGTGGAACAGAGCTTAGTTGACGAGGTGTGCACTAAAGTAAATGATCTCATTGTGGAAAACTTGCCAATAACCGTGACCACACCTGATAAGTTGGGCCGAGAAATCGATACCACACATATCCCTGAAGACTACGATTTATCTAAGGGGATCGTTCGCGTAGTCCAGATCGGCGATCTCGACTCCAATCCTTGCTGCGGTACGCATTTGATTGCCACGGGCCAGATCCAGGCCGTTTCGTTCTTGCACCAGGTGAATGTGAGAGGCGGAAATTCAAGATTGCATTTCATTTGTGGCTCGCGCGTGTCACGCCAGCTTGCTGGTTATCATCTGATACTCAAAGATGTTCTGGGTATGCAATTATCGTGTCAGATTGAGGAAGTTCCAAGCAAAGTTGCCGACCTCAACCAAAATTATAAGAAAAGCCAATCGAGGGAAACTGCTCTTATGAAAGAGTTGGCGTCCATTGAAGCCTCAAGAATCTTTGATGAATTCAAGGACAAGTTGGTGAAACTCGCATTGGTTTACCGTCCAGAAAACTCGCCTGAATACCTTACCTTGGTTCAAAAAGAACTCACCACACTCATCAACGCCAACAAAGATGCTGGTGTGGATTTGTCTACCAGCCAGACAGTCGTATACGTCAATGGCGACTACAAATCGGGGAACGGGGGGATGGTGAAGATTACGGGTCCGCTTGCTGAGGAGATCCAGCAGGAATTAAAAAAGCTCGTGAAGAACATCAAGGGTGGAGGAAAGGGCGGATCTTTCCAAGGCAAAGTCACGAAGTATGAGAGAGGAGAGGTCGAGTCTGTTTTGCGGTACTTAGAGTCTTTGGTCTTGCTTTGAATTTGCATAGATTTCATGGACCTCTTCATTTTAGAGAATGAACAGTGGCCAACCCGGAGAATTGTTCCCGTTGAATATCCATTTTTTATGATTTTGACCTTTCTGGCAATTTCACACTCATACGAGATTGTCTTACTGCATCAAAGGCCGTGACATGATATATGCAGCATGCTTAAGGAGAACATAAAGAACAGTAACATACGAATCTTGAATGTTCGGAAGGCATTGTCAAACAACACTAGCTACTTCAGGTCACAACAAAAGAAATGACGCCATTGACGAAATCAAACTTTCAAGGGAGGAAGAGAGTCGTTCCAAAAAAGTACATCAACCCATCGAGTCAGCCAAGTATGATCACAGCTCTTCAGGTTTCTCACATACTCTTGCCAAAATCTTGATGTACCATCTTGTTGGCGATCAGAAGAAACTACCCCAAAGTTGGAAACACAACTTCAAATTCTTTCCCAAAATTTCAAGCGAAAATCGATGTGCTCCTCCAGAAATAAAGGGACTAGTCTTATGAGATCAGGCCCGCAGGAGTTAGTACTAGCTCTAATAAGTAGGTGTCTGTACCCAAATCTCCACAACTTTCCCTGACCATGGAGTACAAGAAATTCAAGAGGGAGCTTTAAAAGTAGCTCTTAGAGAAGACTGAGAGCCAAAATTTGTAAATTACAGATCGATGAGTGTCTCAGTTATTGAAGAAGCAGCTCCTTGTAGAGGCAATTTGCAAAATGGAGACCATCAACATGCGTCTAATTGGTAAGAATTCCATAGAACAAGCCAAAAATGTGTTCAAAATACAGCCAGGCCCCCAAAATGACAATTTTCTGTCGTGTGAATTTATATGTACATGAAGAGTATTAACGCTTGACCCAAGTAGGTGACTTTCTGGCCTTGACCTTACCCGGCTTCTTTCTTTCAACAACTCTAGAATCTCTCGTCATCAACCCGGCTGCTCTCAACCTCGGCTTGAGCAACGGATTAAACACTACAAGGGCCTTGGCTATGCCATACATGGTAGCCTCGGCCTGGCCACTAATACCTCCGCCATGGGCCTGGATAAATATATTGTACTGGCCCTCTTGGCTCACAACCTTAAATGGAAACGCAATTTTCAACCGGTCGGTGTCTCTGGGAAAATACTCGATAAACGATCTGCCGTTCACTATGACTTGGCCGTCGCCTTTTACCATCGAGATCTCTGCAACAGAAGTCTTTCTCTTCCCCACGGTATTGGCGCGGCCAAACTCGTCTAAGGTCTTTGTCTTTTTTTGCATTCCCTGGCTTGTATCTGTGCCTACAGAAGAATATTGCTTCAACATTTCACTGACTTCTGTGGGCATCAACTCTGGCTGAATGCTTCTCAATCTTGCCAATGCTCCCACCAACGCTTTGTGGTGTCCGACCTTGACACGGGCCCCGGAGTTGGCGAGTTTCTTATACTCAGCAAGCGTAATGAATTTGAGAAGATTCGATTCCTTGATATCGATAACTCTCGTGGGCAAGTCCTTGTATTTCTTGATCATGGCATTCAACTTGTACATATTATCGTCATGAACGGGATTTCCGCCATAGAAAGCGCTAGATATCGGCACGACTCTCACTCTTTCAAGCTCCCCATCATAAATTCTCGGACGCTGGTGTGCGAGGCTGAATCTGCTGGTTTTAATTGCATTTTTAGGCACAGGGGGTCGATCACTGGCTTCTGGTAATAATTCTTGTGGCTGAGCCGAACTAGACGTCGATTCTCTGCAGAAAACCCCCAGCGAAAAGAGCCTACGGCACGCCTGAAATTGCCCTAGAGCCCTTCCTGAAATCATTAGTTGGTACATGGAGAAATGGAATAGTGCTAAGGATTCCAATCACAGAAGTTAGAATTTTTCAAATCGCGCCCCAATCCGAAGTTTGAGGGTTTGGGGTACGGGTTTTTCCTCTCCTTCTTGAGAAGCTGCGAAATATGGAACCCACTAAATCCTTGCTTCTTTGCTCAAGCACAAAAATAATGCTGTATCTCGCTTAGTCTTGAAAGCAGATTGGTCGAGTCACGAGGAATGATTAATGAATCCGGAAAAGTATTACAGAAATAAATAGAGTCTCAGATATATCCTTCGCCAGGCAAAGCACACTCGCTAATTGGGGCCAGCAGAATAAGGTTGGCGTTGTGACGCGTTGAAGAAACATCACACCTTATGCGTATAGCTTGATGAGCGTTACGGTAGTCTCATAAGCTTAATCGTCACCCGAGCAAGGACTCGATACTATTGCCGCGTTTGTTCATGTTTGAAGCCGCACCGGAAGTTGGCGCAGACGAATGCACGGGCGACGATGGGGCATTCAAAAGTGAGGATAGGTTGCTAGTTCTTTGAGAAACAGACGGAAACTGCTCTTGTTTCTGCGGCGACGCGTCATTATTGAGAAGGCTCATGATGGATGGCTTTTGTGTATTGATCTTCACAGGTGCCTCGCTTGGACTCTTGAAATGGGGATCAGCATGTCCAACTTGAAATTGAGTCAGCGGGCTTTTTGAATAGCCGCTAGTATGGGCTTGGTCGCTTTGCTGATCTCTTGTTTGTTGCGCGGAGTAGTGAGGTTGAAAGGCACCGGCGCTGTAATTGGCAGTTGGGTTAGAGAGCGTTGTTCCCTCTTGTGATATGTGTGACCTCAAAGCAAGTCCATTTGGAAGGCCTGAATCTCTTTTAATTCCATGCGGTGGGTGAGATTTTTTCATGTCAACACTGGAGACGAGATTTTCCCATCCAAATTTTTCTGCATTCCTTTGGAAATAGTTCTTCACCATAGTTGTTGTTTTTGTGCGAAGCTTCTCGGCAATATCTGACCACCTCGACCCATGAGAACTCAACAAGTGAGGAAATTCCTCAACCTCGGTGATACTCCAATAGCTGGTTATGTGCTTGGGGTGCTTCTTATCGTCTGCCATACCAGTTCCATCCGCAACGGCGTTCAAATTTGAAGAGAGGACAGATCTCTCCATTAGTAGGTCCTTAAATCTTCTTGGCTGTGAAATTTGCGGTGAATCTTTTGCATTGTCATTTCTCCAGTAGTCTTCGGTCTTGCCTTCGGAAGGTACTGTGGCCCTTGAATTCTCTTTCTGAGAATCAGAAGCGCCGAGCTCTTCAAGCCGTGGTCTCTTTCTGGTTGGTTCATCTGATTCCAATCCATCAGACTTAAGTTTGGAATTACCAGTAAGTTCATCATCGATCTCTTTCACTCGATCGTCAACGTGGCTTTGAATGACCTCAAGTGACTGGCTTTCATCTGTAGCAACGCTTGACGTTAGAGGTTCAATTCCATCACCTGAAGGCAGTCCCTTGGCCTTGGCTTTCTTCCTGCGGCGTATATTCTTGTTAGACGTCTTCTTTTTGTATTGGGAAACCAAAAATTTATAGTTGACGGCCTTCTTGGTGATGTAGTAATGCATCACGCATTCATTGAAGGTTCGAAGACCACCCATATATCTCGAAATTTCCCCAAACCTTTTAGGAAAACGACAAAACGCGTCACAAAATAAATCGTGTTCAGTTTCGGTAAAGTTTGTCTCGAAATCTGTATAGATTCGGTTCTGCCATTTTGACTTGTCGTGCACAAAATTATTTGAGTCCATAAACTTGAACGCTTGTCTTTCGAGCGGGTTGAGAATAAGATCTGGAATTTCTGCTGCAACATGTCTAGCTCGTGCAACAGGGTCCTCGTTCTGCTCGTTTTTCAAACTCTTGAGAATTTCCTGAAATTCCGCTTCTGTTGTAACTGAGTCTCCGTGACGACGGCCTCGGCGTCCTGTCTGTGGCGGTGCCTCCATAGGTGATGTCTCGACCTCCTGATCCAGATTTTTGATGCGTATGTCGATTGCTTCAAGTTCCTTTCTTACATCATCATCCACTGGATGGAGAACCTTGAGCTGCTCCTCCATGTATTTCCTTCTTCTCTCGCTTTCAATCGACAAGGATTCATATTCAGAGATTAAAGCTAGCCGCTTCTTTTTATCGGCACGGTGATTTTGCCTCACAATCCTTAAATACACTTCGTAAAACTTTGAAAACTGTTTTAGATTGAAATGAAAAAAAGGAAATTGTCCAAACTTCATACCAAGATTCTCTGATGATGCGGCTTTGCTGAGGTATTCTGTATCAGCGACAAGGTCAATCTTCAATTGCTGGTAAGCGGCCTCGAACTTGGTCTGGGGGTAAACGCAACCGTTTGGATATTCAACTATTTCATCAGGAATCAGGCCCTCAGATGCTTTGGCTTCGATTGAAGCCGTTATTTCGGTCTCTGATTTGGAAATAAAAGGTGTAGTTGTTTGTAAAGGAACTATGCCTTTAATCTCGTCGACTTGGACTTGATGAGCATCTCTCTCGACTTTAGACTTCTCAACTTTCCTATATCGCTCATCTTCCTCTTCGGCATCCGCATCTTCATCGTCATCAACCCCTTCGTCTTGTTCTCCGTCCTCCTCTCCGTCCTCTTCTTCATCCTCTCGCTCTTCTCCATTTTCCTCTTCCTGGTCAATGCTTTCGTCGAACTCTGCCTCTTCACTATATGTATTCAAAGAAGATTCTACACTCGGGCCGGCGCCATAATAACTTTCACTTAGGGGCGAGACCAGCTTTGCCGTGAACTCCCTCGAACTAGCGTTATTGGTTTCGTTATTGGCATCGTCCTTGTGTTGGGCTCCGTACCCTTCTCGATAAAATCGGTCATTGGGCTTGTGGTAATCTCCTGCGTGGTATGAGACATTCCGTTTGTGAGTTCCCACACTGTTGGTCAACCCCGAGCTTCGTATTCTATCCTTTGGAGTGTTGAATCTTGAAGTGGGTCCTGATGGTAACATCCGTTCCTTGTTATCAACTCTGGGCGACGAATACGAGGGTTTCCATCTGCCCGAGTTGGATTCGTCATACGCGTCGTACCGGTCTTTCTTGTAATCGTTGGAAACAGATGATGATAAACTGTTCAGGCCACCGCCACGTGAACTCACCGGGATATTATTAGGATTGAACCGCGACGCGCCAGCAGGTTTGGTCACGTTGACCGTATGCAATTTTGGCCGCTCGGAGCGCCATGAATCTCGCGTAAAGCCGGGTTTATCTGTCCTCGCAGGTGCACCATTGACCATATCTCTAGAACTGGAATCTCTCGATGTCGAGTGGGCGGAAAGAGAGTCGTTTTGTGCGCGCTTGGCACTGCTGAAAGAGCCGTATGCTCCGCTGGGCCGGTCCTGGTAATAGTTTGGGGAATAGGCGTGTTTGGACCCATAAGAACCATAGCGAGAATCCTTTGAGTAACTATTGACCCGCGTGCCCGGCGCGCTATGTGAATTCCCTGAAGATACAGAATCCCGATATCGAGGACGTGTCGGGTACTCGCTCGATGGCGTGGAGTCTGCTCGTAGTGTGGGCTTGTTTGTTGATGACAGTCCAGGAGCCGCCGGGGTAGGTAAAGCCAGCGACGGGTTCGAGGAGCTTTTGAAGTCTCGTCTTGTGGACGACGCATAGAAGTTTTTACGTCGTTTCCCATAGTCGCCGTCACTGCCGTACCGGCCTGCAGAGCCCGTATTTCGAGGGCTGGAGGACATTGCTAAAGGGTGCCCAGGGATGGAAAACAAGCGTTAGTTAGGTCACAGCCAGAAATCTTAATTCGAGTGTAGTTCTGGAGATATTCCCTCCACGTGACCCTTTATTGTGAGCACGCTTCAATTCTGTATGGGTGATATCGCTATTCCTAAGCTAAAGGAGATCCAAGGGCGTGTATTTGGTGATTTTGGAGAATAATGAGTCTCAAAAGGGCTTAAGAATTTGTGTTCGCACGGAATCTGCCATCTGGTTCGCTGTGTGAGTCACGTGACGCGCCATGGCCAGCCGCCAGCAAATAATTATTAAATAATGAAAGAGCTGTGCCGATTTACGGTCTACAGAACTTGAGTACCAGAAAAAAAATCGATTGGTTATTATGCATGGTGATGGCTTCTAAATGTACTTAGGCAAGGAGTATTTTGCGAAGCACTCCAACTTCCTCGCAGCATTTCTGCATGTCAGCGAACGAGACATTGGGATTAATTCGTTTATTGCCGCAATCAATTGGGGCAGAAACTGGTGACGAAGATACAAATGTAATGGCCAGCGCTGACTCCAATGCGCTGATAATATCCAAAAACTCGCCCTTTTTGATTTTGCCGAGCAAGTCCTCTACGACTTTCAAGGTGTGTTTGCAGTAGAAATCGTATAGCTCGTTGACCGTGAGCTTGGTGTTGGAGGTGGAGTTTTTGTCCAGGTTCAAAAGACAGCAGAGAACTGCTTTTTGCAATAAGTTTAGGTTGGTGATTTTTTGCTGCGACGAGTGGCCAAACGCAGATGTACACACTGTGGCCACATGGGAAATTAACACCTTGGGTGCGGTTTCCAACGTCAACGTGGCGAAGTCTTCCCGCAGTTTGGCTTGCTTTTCCACAAGCTCAATGCTCTTGTAACAGATATCAAACGCCTTTCTCAAGTCGCCCGTCACTGTGGCGCATTTCTTACAGCACATTTGGATGGCTCCGGGGTGCATAAGAAGCGTGCCGGCGCCGACATTCTCTTTTTCTTGTTCGCCTCCATTCAATGAGTGCAACCTCGAAAGCACCACCTGTTTAATCTGCTCGGCAGTGTAGGGCAAGAACTGGAGCGCCTCGGGGTTGAAGCCATTGCTCCGGAGCCGGGGCAAGAACTTATCTGTTAAGTCCAAGGCATTGGATATGCCCACGATCACAAGTTTGGTGTGAAGAATAGAGCTCTTCAAGTGCGACGCACAGTGGAAAAGTTGGAAAAGAACCTGCTGGTCTTTGGTGATAAGGTAGTCCATTTCGTCAAGAACAACCACCAAGGCCTCGGTATCGGTCTTTGTCGTGCTTACTAAGATTTCGTAAAGGTGGTCAAAGGTCTTCTTTCTACCCGTGCATTTGCCAGCCAACGCAGTATAGATCTCATGGAAGATATCCTCGGGTTTGGCCACCGTCATACAATTGACACGCAAAACTTGGGTTTTCGTCCCATAAATCTCATGCACCTCTCCACCCGAGTTCTTGCACAAGTAGTCCAACGAGAGATTGGTCTGTGCTGTTTTTCCTGTTCCTGGAGGCCCAGAAATATACATGCTGTTGCATATTTTACCTTGGAGAGATGTTTCAAGAAACCGATTGAGAGCAGCTGCCTCCATTTCCCTGCCCACTAGCGTCTTCGGGTCGACGTTTTTTGCGCCTCTTTGAAAAAGCGATTTGGCCTTGGCGTAGATCGAGTCTTGTAGGAAATTAAGCCTTTTCCCGTGGCCCTTTATATTCAGAGAAATGTCCACCACGGATTTTTTCTCCGGCGAAGCTTCGGGCGTACGCAATTGATTGCTTGCTTTGGAGCTGAGCACTCTTCTTTTTTTGGGGGTGAGTTCGTGGGCAAGTGATCTTTTAGATCTTTTCGTGGGTGATAACATGATGAATGGCGACGGAAGAAATGAATAGGTGGATTAATGGAGTACTGGGTCAATGGGAGAAATGGTTGGGTGTCAACAAAAAGAAATGCTAGATGCCTGGTAAATGGAGAAGTTTTTCAAAAAGAAAGAATTCGGTGTCTATGGGATAAAAAAAGAATGTAACCGTGATGTTGAACAGGATTTAGAGAAGCGAACATTTCAATGCGTTCCTCGCGTATTCCGAACGCATCTCCTTCAACGCGTGCCATTAAGTCCCAGAAAGGAAAGGTTATTGACCGCGTCGCGACAGGTGGCTGGCTGAAACAGGCTTGGAACTATTGATCTCATCTGAAGAAGACGGCCATAAAAGAAAGACAGAAGAGAAATGAGGGCCATTTCAGGAACATTTCGGGAAAAAAGAACGTTTCAATATTTATAGTAGTGACGAAATTTCGATAATTCTTCAGTAAATGATAATTACTCATGCAACGTAAAAAGGAAGAATATAGTAGGATGGAAAGCCATGGCGTGCACGAACGCGTCCGCACCCAAAGTCGTGTCCCGAGCGGCGTGCAATCAGACAAAACGCATTTTCCTCAAACTCAAACCGGGCCAAAATGCCATGGTTCGAATTAATGTATCAACATGTGGGGCAAGTTCTTTGAAAAAACACAAAAGGTGTAAATTCACCACATGTCGAAAGCTGACTTGATGGGAGAATTTGGCTTACACATTTATTAGATATATCGTAAAAGTATCCTGTTCAGTTACCTGACAATGCAGTATACTGAAATGAGTTGTTTGAATGATAATAATTTTCATGGTGTGAATTTAGGTCCAACACCATGTGCATAACTATGAGTGTACACCATGTACATAACTATGAGTGTACACCATGAACATAACTATGAGTGTACACCATGTACATAACTATGAGTGTACACCATGAACATAAGTATGAGTGTAGACATCAGGAACAACCACTTGGACTGGTAGGGTCGCGGCTTTTGGGGTCATGAAGGTGTGAGCATGGGCCCGAGCAGAAGAAGCGAGCCGATTCCGGAATCTTGAAGCCATAATCTGTCTCGCGCAAATCAACCTTGGAATCACATCGTCGGGTTGAATCACCGACAAAGACTGAAATTGAGTCGCGTCAGGATCTACGTTTCCCTTTTTTTCTCTCTTCTTCTTTGCTTTCTCCATCCTCGTTCCTCCTTCCCTTTTTCCCCTTTTCTCTATCCACCTCTTCTCCCTCCACCTCTTCTTCCATCCACCTCTTCTTCCTCCCCCTTTATTCTTTACCTCTCCCTCTTCTCCATCCTCCTTTGTTCTTTCCCTCCACCTCTTCTTCCTTCCCCTTCATTCTTTCCCTCCACCTCTTCTCCATCCTCCTTTGTTCTTTCCCTCCACCTCTTCTTCCTAAGACACGTGTGAAATGGCAGACTTGGCCACGCAGTTGAAAAGCTCGGTCTACTTGAATGTGGCCAAAATGGTGGAGGAACAGTGCCAAGAGCTCGGGATCGCAGCCAGTCCGTCGTTTGTTGCGTCTTTAGTAGAACTCGTTTATAACCAGATTCTTCTTGTGGGTGAGGACTTGGAGCTTTTCGCCCAACATGCTGGCAGAACCACCGTCAACACCTCCGACGTATACATGGTAACACGGAAAAACGAGATTCTTACTGCTGCGTTGAAAGAGTACGAAAAGAGTTTGAGGCACGCGAGGTGAAGTTGAAGAGTGCGATTGATAAAGTGTCCATGGAGGTTGTGTCCATGGGGTTGATGTCAGGACCATAGAGATGATCCTCATAGAGGTGATGTCTATGGAGGTGATTTTCTATTCTGGTGTGATATAGAGTTCTTTGAGGAATAGAGACACAGTGTCCCCTCCTGCTGTGCCCCTCCTGTTATGTCTTCTTCTGCTGTGCCCGGTCTGTTGTGCCCCTTCTGCTGTGCCCCGTCTGCTGTGCCCCGTATGCTGTGCCCCTTCTGCTGTGCCCCATCTGCCCCTCCTGTCGCAAGATTTTCATTAAATGAGCTGATAAATGGGGGAATGTGTCCTGATACTAAGGTAATTGAAAATCGCCACAGGCATCACAATTGGTGGGTAGGACATAGAGCCCACCAGACCTTGGGATACGCATTCACCTCCCAGTGGCATGGAAGCTGCTCTAGTCGATGAATTATTGTTTTAAGCACTACAATTAATTGCTTTCTGGTGTCACTTTGACTGTGGGACAGTTAAGGAAAAGCAGTGAAGAGGTGCACGTAAGCCCCGCAGAATACAATTAATGAGAATAAAGTGGAGTAATGATGCATTGAAATTTTCTTAGATGTTTTCCAAGATGATCATTATGCCAATTATTTGGTGAAGTCAATCACTCATTTTTTGGTGTAGCTCCACGAGGCTCCACGATATTCTGGTGGGTTTCAGTGGCTAGCATACATGAATCATCACATACATAGATTCAAACATATTTCATCACACATATACCATCGCACATATACAAAGAAACATATACAAAGAAACATATACAAAGAAACATATACAAAGAAACATATATCATCACACAATACCTAAATTAGAAAAATTATCACACGTATACAAACATTAATTAATCAATGCTTATGTATAATCGTAACAGTTCTCAAGTAAAAGTCTACCACGGCCGCTCTCCCCTAAGCGAGGTGGGGCGACGCGAGACGGCCCCGGCACCGGCACTCCGCACTCTTTGGCCCCGGCCTAAACGTTAAGTTGGTGATAAGAAATCTCCAGCGACAATTTTCCAAACAACCGGCCATGGCACGTGCACGAAAAGGACTCTCGTATGTGCTTGGCGATGCCAGCGAGAAGGAAAACCACATTCTTCCGATCAACGCCATGCAATTTTCCAAGGCCCGTCACCAGCTATACACTGCTGGGCGGGACGGAGCCGTTAAGATATGGAGCGACACGCCGCAATCCGCAGACTCGGAATTCGACTTTTCTGGTCGAGAAGAACACTTTTATAAGAATCTGGACGACGTGGCCGAGACGATTTTGAAGTTGGAGACGTCTCTTTCGTCGTCGCCGCTTGAATACTCTGTGCCGAAAACGACGTTTGATCCGCACCTCACCAAGAGCTATAATGTGCATTTTGACTGGATCAACGACCTAAAACTTGTGAATAACGGCCGGCATTTGGTCTCGGCAAGTGCAGACTTGTCTTTGAAGCTTATAGATATCGACGGTGACGAACAGCATGTGCAAAAATTTCAAAATGTCCACACGGATTATGTCAAGAAGATCTCGTCCATCCCGCTGCAGAATGCACTCGTCAGTGGGGGCTTGGATGGCAATGTGGTTGTGTGGGATATGAGCCGGCTCGATCCAGAGGTTTGCTTCCAAAATAACTCGACGGGACTCAACTTCACCAGCTCCATATATGCCCTTTCTAATGATAATGGACACTTGATATCCACGGGCGGTCCCAACAATGCCATCAACTTATACGACCGTCGGATCTCGACCAATGCCAATGCAAACCTCATACGGAAATTAGTCGGCCATCAGGATAATGTAAGGTGTCTCTTGATGAACTCCAACTATATTTTAAGCGGCTCATCTGACAGCACGATCAAGCTCTGGGACTTGCGGAACTTCAACGTATACAAGAGTTTCGATGCGCATGATGATGCCGTGTGGAGTTTATGTACGCTTGCCTCTTCTGGTGCCGGCTCTACCTCCTCGTCGATAGATGACTTCAAGGAGTTTTATTCCGGAGATAGAGCGGGCAATATCATCAAGACCGACTTGAACTACCTATCCACACACTCGAGTTACGATGAAGATGATCCGTTCTGCACTTCAACGTTCACATCTTCTGACCAGGCATTTATCGATGATAAAGTCGGCTTATGTACGCTTGTGGCTAAGACATCCTCTCCAATCGTGTCCCTCTGCGTGGAGGGCGAAGATTCACTTTTTGCGTCATGCTATGAATCTTTGAATCGCTACCACATTCCGAAAACACGAAATCTCGCCAAATATCAGTATCTACGCGCATGCGTGGACTACTCGGAGTGCTTAGATAGAAAATACGCTGACGACATGAACAGAGGCGTGGAATCTCCTGCAAATCAGTCTGATCTCGACTCGGATTTCTACGATATCATCAGCCACCTTTCTGTGGAATCGACCAAGTATGATATTGCATCATCCGTATCTGGTGTTTCACGGGCGATACTGCCGCCTAAACCTGACAAAGACCAGGCTGAGAATCCTGCTCAGTATACGTCCATGTTCTTGAGCATCAGCGGCGGCCCGTCTTTCGAGTATGTGAATGCGTATAAGAATTTGGGCTTAGAAGATAATCAAAAGCCGAACCTGGATGAATCTGTTGACGAAACACCAATTGAAATGCTCCTTAACCCTATACCGCCCAACCAAGTGCTCACTATACCTTTCAACAGAATGCCCTTTCAAGAGTTCAACGTCGCCCCGAAATCGATCATCTCCAAGAAAATGTTTAACAACAAGAGACATCTAATCTCCCTTTATGTGAATGGTGATATCAAAATCTGGGACGTTTTCATTTGTAAAATAGTGAATTTGATCCCATACGGAGAGAGCAATAAGCGTCTCTCCGATGACGAACTCAAACTACGATCAAAGGAGATCGACCAAATCTTTCAGGAAAATCAAACCCAGGAAGTGCTAACCAATTGGTGTGAGGTCTATATCAGATCAGGCAAGCTATTTGTGACTCTTTCTGAAACTTACATGGGGAACGTCGAAATCTATTATGACGAGCTCATAAGAGATTATCCCTTCTTGAATGCCGATCTAGCCACGGGTCCAAAAGGGACTGCTGGCCCTAAGAAGACTCTTTCTGTTTCAAATGATACCCGATTTTGGCTCGCTCGCATATTCCTCACTTCTCTTTTTCAAAAATACTGTTTTTTTGAGTGGGAATCTGATAAAAGGTTTCGAGAGACCATGAGAGACTCCAAGTTAAAGCTGAAAGCTACATTGTCCAGTGCCGATACTTCGTCTGCCGACGGCGAGGACGTGCCCAAGCGAAAAAAACTATTTTCTCGGATGTCGTCCAGCATACCTCGGGTGAAGTCATCAACTAGTCCTTCGGTTTCGACTGCTAGCAGTTTAACTGATGGCAACGAGCCTGCTGTTTGGGAAAGATTACCGGCATCAGCTCCCGAGGATTCCATTGCCAAGATGTTGACATTCAATGAATACTTGTACAAAGAAAAGAATAGTACTCAGGGAACGAAGACTTGTGTGGACTCACTTTTGAAGCTTTATATCGATGAGAGCACTTTGAAAGAGGGCAGCGATACGGAATTTAGGCCAGTAATCCCCGCGGACCGTTTCCCTCAAGACTTATTGATCATCATTTATGAGACTTCGACTGACTTGGGAAACTTCAGAGATCTTTACAGTTTCCACTTGAGTGACCTCCAGCAACTTGAGGTATGTGATATCTCCGCCAAGAACCATCTAGTCGACCAACTCAGGCTCAACATCCCTAAATGGATCGGTGGTCCGATTCTCTACAACAAATTCCCCGTGAAAGAGCAACCGAAAATATCCTTCCAATTATTTGAAATCGACTACGAGCAGTTGCCACCACATAAGAAGATCGGGGGAAAGTCCCAGAAAAAAATCAAAAAGCTTCCGGCTTTGGAAACCTCCATCAAACTTTCGTCACATTGCATGCTCCGGGTAGGCAAGATCCTTCAGTTTGTGACAGAAAAATTCGAATCACGGACAACAGAGATGAAAATGAAATCACCTGCAACAGAGTGGCTTATGTTGGAGTGCAAGGGCCAGGAACTCGACAACAAAATGACGCTTCAGACTATCAAAACCTTAATCTGGAAATCAAGCACGGATATTGAGCTCTACTTCCATCGCAAGTACGATTGATATCACAAGGCTTTTCACAAATGTTGGCTACATAAGAGCTTAATGCTTACAGCGCGAACTCGGTTTCTGAGGACGATGAGATGGGGATTTAAAAAGAAAATGTTTAGCTATCTTTCGTGATTCACCCTTGCTTCACGATTCTTGTTAAGAACAACCATATAGAATGACGAGCATTGTATTTCTTTTCTCGTGAATTGGGTGCTTCTGATTGCACCTCAATATTGTTCTTTTCGCAATTGGCAAGGGTCGCCTAGCAAGGACAGTGGGGAAAGTGCGGCGTGCGACGCACAATAAATTTTTGTGATGAGCGAAACCAAGTTCGTTCAATCTTCAACACGCATCAACAGGGAGACGCCAGCACCATGGAAGACGTAGAGAGAGCCACGTCCCGTTTGTGGAGAACCTTCAAAACGGTCAAGGAAATGGTCCGTGACAAAGGCTACTTTATAACCGACGAGGAAATCAATATGTCGTTGGAGGAGTTCCGAGCCAAGATCTGTCCTATGGGAGACGCTCAACGGAAGTTGATGTGCTTCCAAGCCCAGCCGACCGCCGAGGCTGCAGAAAAATTTCCCGAGATGGGCTCGTTGTGGGTAGAGTTCTGTGATGAGGCGTCCGTCGGTATAAAAACGATGAGAAATTTCTGTATTCACATCAGTGAGAAGAACTTCAGCACCGGGATTTTCATCTATCAAACGTCCATAACCCCCAGTGCTAACAAGTTGATTCCCACGGTGTCGCCCGCGACGATCGAAGTGTTCCAGGAGAGCGATTTGATTGTCAACATCACCCACCACGAGTTGGTGCCAAAACACATCCGATTGTCCAAGCCAGAAAAGAAGGAGTTGTTGGATAGATACAGATTAAAAGAGTCGCAGTTACCTCGGATCCAACGAGAAGATCCCGTGGCCCGCTACTTGGGCTTGAAGAGGGGAGATGTAGTGAAGATCATCCGGAGATCCGAGACCTCAGGCCGGTACGCATCATACAGAATATGTTTGTAAGTAAACAATATGTAATATAGCACAGGAAATTAAGATAATAGAGGGATTGAGGCGGAAAAAAAATAATTCATGCTTCTGCTTCATCTGAAATAAAATCGCCCGATAACCGACCTGCCATCACACTATCGGTTTGGCCCTTCCACCAGACGACATCTACAATGTTTCTTCCTAATGAAGGACTCACTTCGACGCCATCTTTGCCCAAAAAAATCGGGCCTATGGTGATCACAAGCGAGTCCACCAAGGAGCTCAACAACAAATCGTTTATTACCGTGGCGCCCCCTTCGACCATGAGGGATTTTATGCCAGAGTTGTGTAAGGAGGCGAGGATCGATTTCCAGCCACTCTGAAGATTCTCCAGATCGAGCTGGACGCGACAGAAGGCTCCATTCTGCGACCTCAATAGCGCCTGGTTTTCGGCGGAGATTTCTGCGTCTTCGTCCACAAAAATGAACGGCGCCAAGCCGTGCCCCTCTGCTCGAAGCTTACATAACGTGGACGCGCCATAATCCCATTTCCCTTTAGGGTCCACTATCACCGGACGGATCTTGGAAAAGTTCCCGTACCGGCAATTAAGTTTTGGATCGTCTGCCAACACCGTGCCCACGCCAACCAATATCGCATCGTGGTACGCTCGGAGATAGTGTGTCATTGTTTTTGTTTCAAGGTGCGAGATCTTGGTCTGGACTCCAGGCCGGCTGGCAATGCGAGAATCGAGCGACTGCGCCCATGTCAATGTCACAAAAGGACGGTCATCTTTTGGCTGCGGGAGGTACGGTTCAAGAAACGGAACTAGTGTTGTCGGAAGTGGTATCAAAGACATGGAAATTGGGCGTTAAATTGCTAGACTTAGGTATAAGGCGTGAGGCTCAGGCAAGGCCTAAGGCCCTAATCGCATTGCGCGTCAACAAACACTTTACAGTCCAGTCCACCTATAGTTCTGGCGCGGCTCGAATTTTCACGGGTGGGCCATACATTCATGCTCCAATTAGAGAATGGTGCAAAATCCAATACATGATGTTTTAGATTATGTAAGAATCTTGAACGTATTTTAAAAGTTTTCAAATGTCAATCTTTCACTCAAAGCCACTTTTTAGATTGTGGTTGATTCGATGGTTTCATGGTTTCATGGTTCCTGAGGCGATTCGTGCCAGGTAATTACATACGGTTTTGGCACTGGCTCACGAAACACCAGCCCTGGCCCGGCTAGACGGCCGCAACACATGCGCAAAGGAGCATTTGTTATTGTTGTTATTGTTGTTATTGTTATTGTTGTTATTATTATTGTTGTTATTATTATTGTTATTATTGTTATTATTGTTATTATTGTTATTATTGTTATTATTGTTATTATTGTCATCTTCTTTATCATCTTCTTCTATTATCCTTTCTTAGTGGTTAAAGATTTTGAAGCCAGCTCTAAAAAAAAAGCTCTCTGTACAGGGTATTTAGCCGGCTTAATTTTGTGTCCTTAAGGCGGAGAAATACGGATTAATCGAGTAAGATATCGGTTGCATGGATATTATTGCAATGGTAGCAGTCACTTGAATAAATTGTAACTATTATTTGGTATTTTATCACAAAAGATCCAGACTCCCAAAAATCACTTTAGCATTGAGCCCTGAAAAATGATATATCAGTTGACGTTGATGAAAATACTAAAATACAGAAGAGACTAGTTAGGTCATTAGACCAGGTAACTGAGGGGATTCAGCTTTAACATTATCAAGACGAGGTCGAGCACATGAACGTGGGGCAGGTCAGTGGGGCAGGTCAGTGGGCCATGTGAGACGCGCTTAGAAGTATGATGGTTGAAGACAAAAGAACCAATTTCACAGTAATGAGAAATCAAGAAGCGAGAAATGAGAAACGAGAAAGAAAGAAATGAGAAGCGAGAAAGAAAGAAATGAGAAACGAGAAAAAGAGAAGTCAAGACCTGAAAAAAAGAGTATTTAATAACTGAAGAAAAAAAGAGAAATCAGGAACTGAAAAATTAAGAACTGAATAAAAGGAGAAATTAAGAACTGAAAAAAAGGAGAAATCAAGACCTGAAAAAAAGAGAAATCAGGAACTGAAAAAAACAAAGAAATGAGAAACGATAAAAAGAGAAATCAGGAACTGAAAAAATCGAGAAACGAGAAAAAGAGTAGCTGGAGCACCCTTGAGATCGAAGGGACACTACACGGTTCAGATTTCACAGGAAAGACTGTTGGCACCGCCGCAGCGTTTCTAAAATGGGCCAAAAGTCACTCAGTGCATGCGAACTTAGCTAAAAGCGTGAGTCTTGACCACGGCTCACCGGCCCATTTAGCCATTTCTGGCGGAGGTCGCTTTCACATGAAAAAAGGCTCAAGCTGTGTCGGGCCTCTGCAGACTGGCCAGAGCCAAGCAAAACACTCATCTACACCCATCCACACTTATTTGTATTACAGAAAAAAAATAAAAGCTATAGTTTTAGAGGCCATATTTTTGGAGGCTGATTATATTTTTGAAGGCCTTAAGCTCCCATCTTTTATGTCTATGTTTTCTGATTCTGTTTTATGTTTCCGTTTTATGTTTCTGTCTCTTTTGCATCACGTGCCCCAGATCTCGGTTGAATAGAGGCACGGCGACTCAGCAGCCATGGAACCTAATCAGTTCTTGTTTACTCTGCGACACGCCTGCATCGGTAGACACCCGGAACGCGCACCATGCCAAAAGTTGTTTTCGTTTTTTTCCCGATAGCTCAATATTTTTTTTCCACCACCTTTTGTCATTTACCACATCATGTACTCTATTGAGACCCCGTTCTTGATTGAATTGTGGCCTCTCTTTGATGCGGCCGTCTCCACAGTATCCGGAGGCCGTTTTGTGCCGTCGCAGTTCCAGTTTGTTCCCCACCACACTGCATTTTCGTCTTTCCCAGTGGTTGCCTATGCTATTGCGGTCTACTACACTGTGATTTTCGGCGGAGACTTTGTGTTCAAGAAGTTCAGAATCAAGCCCTTTGTATTGAACGGCTTGTTTCAGGTCCACAACCTTTTCCTCACGACTTTGTCGCTTACTTTGCTCGTGTTGATGTGTGAAGAGCTTATTCCTATGATCTATAAGCATGGTCTCTTCTATGCCATCTGTCATCCCGACGCCTGGACCCAGAGATTGGTCACTTTATACTACTTGAACTACTTGACGAAATTCTGCGAGTTTCTCGACACCGTGTTCTTGGTTGTCAAGCAAAAGAAGTTGACTTTCTTGCATACTTACCACCACGGGGCCACGGCATTATTGTGCTACACTCAGTTGATTGGCTTGACCCCGATTTCCTGGGTCCCCATTACCTTGAACTTATTTGTGCATGTGGTCATGTACTGGTACTATTTCTTGGCTGCCAGAGGCATCAGAGTCTGGTGGAAGGAATGGGTCACTCGCCTTCAGATCATCCAATTTGTGTTAGACTTGGGCTTCGTCTACTTCGCCACCTACCAGAAGGTTGTATTCACCTACTTCTCCCATTTGGCCCATTGGTTGCCGGTTTGTGGCGACTGTGCTGGAACAATGCTTGCTGCTTATTCTGGCTGCGGTATTTTGTCCTCATACCTTGTATTATTCATCGCCTTCTACATCGAGGTATACAGAAGAAAGTCCACGAAAAAAGCCCAGAAGGTTAAGGCCGTTTCGGGCGGTGTTGCTGCCCAAGTGAACGCGTATGTGCATGCCTCCGGAAAATCGAACTCCCCTGCTCCGGAGGGCCTTCGTAAGAGAAACATATAAGACAATCTACCACCCCAAATTCTTAGACTGGACGCTCTATTATTTATACCTTCCATTTCCATTTGAGCTGATAGACACTGCATAGTATATAGTGAATCCCCTAATTATTTAGTATAGCGCACACGTCCTCATAATGAGGAATGCCTTCCGCTGCACCCTTGCTCTGAATAGCCAACCCACTGGCCGCTGTAGCGAACCTGACTGCGTCCTCGATGTCTTTGTTGCTGCTGAGCTGCAGAATCACGCCGCCGAAAAACGTGTCTCCGGCCCCTGTAGTGTCAATAACGTTGCTGATTTTTCGAGACTCTACGAAGATTGGCTCTTGCCCTTTGCTAACGAAAACACTACCCAAGCTGCCCATGGTAATCACGACTGTGCTTGTATTTTGCTGGTCGAGCTTGCTTTGAAGCGTAGTTGCCAATGACCCAAACCCCTTGATTCTATTGTTGTCAATAGTCAGTTGAAACTGGCTGATTTCATCTTTTGCGAGGAGGCACTGCGCCACATCTAGCGCCTCGCCCTCGTTCACTATGAGAAAGTCGATCTTGCCGAGTGTTTCAGTGGTGATATACTTCTCGTTGAAAGGAGAAGGGTTGTAGGCGATGTTGATTGCGGGTTTGTGCGATTTGATCCAATTGATCGACTCGAGCGTGTGGGGAAACTCGTTCTGCAAAACCACAAAGTCCCCCCTGGCGTTTGAGTCCTTGAAATACGTTTCAAAGTCTTCGTTAGTGGGCCTCAAGTCTCCGTTGGCACCTGCCGTAATCAATATCCGATTCTCGCCATTTGTCTCCACCATAATGACCGCTACGCCGGATGACTGCTTTTCAATTGTCCTGATATACTTGGTATCTACCTTGGCGTCAATAAGGGCCTGTTTAAGTTCCTTCCCAAACGCATCTTCACCGATATTCCCCACCATTCTCACCCCAGCGCCTCCGTTTTCTGAGAGTCTCGCACATGCAAGTGTCTCATTCAAGCCTTTTCCACCAAGATGATTTTCGAAGGCATTTGCCTGGTAAGTCTCACCTGCAGCGGGAACTTTATCTGTGAAAGTCACCAAATCGTAATTGAGGGATCCGATAACCGTGATCATCTTCTTCTTCAGGTAGGTTTGGGAAAAAGAGATTCTGGAAAAAGCACCTCTGAGCTCAGTGAGTTGCTTTCACGTTGGCCACCAAATGTGGGGTGTGCATATTTCCATACAATTGCATGCAATTACGTAAAACTACATATAATTACTTAGAGTTTTGCCATCACAAGTACTTCCCTTAATTTATGCATTTAAGTATGATCGCTCAAGATGATGTCTTCATATGTAATTACTAAGATTTATGTGTCATGCAATTACTATAATCTATGCAATTACACATAATTCTCTGGAGTCAAAGATTCACATGTCCTCCATGTGTTGCAATAAGAAACTGCGCTACTCCGGCTGACATCAACAATTACAGCAGCTTTATTTCCTTCAATCAATTTACATGATACCTAGAAATCAGCCCGGTCCCGAGAAAACTACTGGCGCTGCATTCTCTTCAACTTCATCTTCTCTGCGAAAGTCAATGGCTTGGATGGCTCTGCTGGCTGTGCTGGAGCAGGGCTGGGCGATGCAGACGCAGATACAGATGGTGTTGGGTTTCCCGATCCTACTGGAGTGCCCCTGCCCATGCTGGCTTGCATCTCGGCTCTTCTCTTTGCGAGCTCTTCGTCCTTCTCCTTTTGAGCCCTCAACTCCTCCTTGAATCTGGCCAATTCATCATCCTTGGCCTTCTTGCGTGCCTGTTCCTCTGCCACGATTCTTTCTCTCTCAAGATTGTTTCTCAACTCCTCAATACGCTGCTGCTTGACCTGCTCGACACGCGCAGCCTTGGCCTTCTCCAAATCGGCCTTTGCTTGAGCCTTCAACTCGGCAACTCTGGCGGCATTTTGCTTATCGACGGTCTTCTTAAATGCGTCGTAGTCTGGAAGAACACGTGTCAAACGTTCCTTAGCGGACGTGGAGTTCTTGAATTCCTTCTTGGCCTTTTCGATCTTGGTTTGTTTCAACGATTCGTATGCCTGGATATCTCTCTCCTTCTGAGCCTCTGCGTCCTTCTCCAAAAGCTGTAACTCGTACTTTCTCTGGGCTCTTTCGCTGTGGTCAGCCTTCTTGAACACGACCTTCATTTTCTCGTCCAACATCTTTCTGTCTTTACTCAACTGTTCGATCTGCATAGCACGTAACTTGTCGGTATCCAAGTCTTCCATATTCTCCAAGTCGATCTTGATGATACCCTTGGCATTGATTTCTTCGGCAATCTTTCTCTTATCTTGTTCGATGATGGCTTTCTTTTCTCTCTCCAATCTCTCCCTGTCCTTTCTCTCTTGTTCCTTGACCAATCTGTCGGCCTCGGCTCTTTGGTCGGCGGCGAATTTCTCCTGTCTTTCCTTGGCTGCGAGTTCTTCTTGCTCACGCTTGAGTTTCTCGGCGACCTTTTTACGTTCCTCCAAAATTTTGACACGGTCTGAGAGCTCTCTTTGTTCGCTCAACAATCCCTCAAGCGCGCTATGGAAAGCGGCATCGCGTCTTTGCTTTTGGCGAGCTTCGGTCTGAGGGTCAATGACTTTGTAAGAAGCAGCCAAAGTTGAGGCCAATTTCGACAACTGAGTCCTGACAATTTCGGCAGGGGAGGCTTGCAATTTTGACGACAACGAGTCGATGAAAGAGTCTTCAAATGGATTCGACTTGAACGTGACAACCTGAGTTTCGTGGTCAATCGTCATGGACAAATGACCCCTTTTAACAGCATTCACAATCAAATCCTCGACAGCCAAAGGAGACAAGGTGAACTCGGTGGAGCCAATCTGACCCAACGACACCAAGAAGTCCAATTTGACGGCCTCGTAAATCTGGGATACTTGTTGGAAAGATCTAATCAAAATGACCTCGGTCAACGTTGGAATGTACTTGCTGTAAGCCTTGTCGTCCTTGATCTCGTCAAACACCTCGGCGACTCTTTCCTTAGCAGTCAATGGGTGAAACTTGGTGTCGCTCATGGTTTCGAACAACTTCTTCACAGCAGGGTGTACAAATTGGATGATCGACTTGGTGACAATCGACGACACCAAACTCTCTCTTGTGGGTACCTGGTTTAAGTTCAACAACGAGGTCAACTTCGAGTTCTTGGCCTTTTGGTCATCGACCACGGTCTCATTGACATTCAATGATTTCGTGGGCACAGATAACGTCGACAATACAAGAACAGACGCGTAGTGTCTCAACTCTTCGTCGGTGGCGTTTGGCGACTGGGAAAACAAAGTGAAGAACTTGTTCCAGGCAGCAGCATGAAACAAGGTGTTCTCCGAAACCGCAAAAATGCGGGCCAAATTCTCATAATAGTTGGCCATCATCACAGGCTTGGGCGCCTTCTTAGACGCGGTGATCAAGGTATGCACATCGTCCACAGAGCGGAAGGATTCTTGCCACAACTCCAACTTCACCGAGATATTCAACTGAGTGAACCGCTGCTCCAAGTACCGTTGCACGGTTTCGGCGTCCGACAAGTCGATGGCGTTGAGATTGGGCACCGGAGGCTTGGTCTGGACCTGGGTGGTCACCGATTGCATGTGCACTCTCAAAAGCTCACACAATCTTCTGAACTCGGCCTTTCTGTTAAACTTCAAGCAGAACTGGAACGCCTGGTTGACGATAGCAGAGTAAGTGACCTCCAACTTCGAGTTGTTTCTCAAAATATCCAACACGGCTCTCAAAGCTTCCCATAAAAACCTCAACCATGGCGTGACCAACTCCCTCTCGGTCCTGTCAGTAGAGTCGGTATTGGACACCGTGGAAAGCAAAATACCTTCTGGGGTTTGGTCCGCCTCAAAGTCGTCCTCCTCATCCTGGTCGATCTTGGTTTCCGCCTTCAGCTGAGCCTCGTCCAACTTCTTTTCTGCCAACTGGATGAACTTGCGTACAATCACCTGCACGGACTCCAAGCCGTTTTCAGACGCTTGTACGTTTTTCTTATACTGGTGCAAAGCATCCTTGGCCACTTTTCCTTTCCTCAAGTCCACCGCCAATTCAATAAGCAACAACCCAATGGGCTCCAAGTCTGCGACTGGCAAATACCGGGTTCTTCTGGAGGTCACGAGATCGTATAAGGTCTCGAGAGCGGCCTCTTTTTCGTCAACGCCGATAAGGTCCTCGGCACGTTTCAACACGTTTTCTGGGCGGAACGCCTGGTTTCTGTGTGGTGGAGGCATATTCGGGTAGATGGAGGTTGAAATTTTTATGGTGGTTGAAGATTTCTGAAATCAAGGTGACAAAATTTTTCCTGTGCTGTGTGCAGTCTCGCCCGTGAAGAAATCGCGAATGAACGAGATTAGTTCCGTCTGCGAAATCCCCTTGCTTGGTTTCTTGACTGTACACCTTATACAGTGTTACGATATGTTGAGAGTGAATTAAATTAAGTAGGGAAACTTCATCAATAAGCTAATTGACACGAGCAGTTATAGCATCAGATAACCTGATAAGTTTTGGTCATCAAAAGACTTTACGCTTCTAATTAACCATAGGAGCAATGGCGTCAATGACACCATTATAATAACTTGCATTACAGTCAATCTTGGTTATGACGATACCAAAAATTCCAACCGCCAACTAGTAATATTCTAAGGATCCAGGATTCCATGCAGTATTTTGCCTTATGTGCAGTAAAACCTCGCATGATAATCCTGGTTAATTGTAATAATTTTAATAGTGCTATTGGAAGTACGCTTTTAATCCTCTATCTACTAATTTAGCCAAAGCTGAAGATATCAG